>BLSH010177841.1:472688-500384 GCA_018402905.1 Glandirana rugosa | reverse complement strand
GGTGTTTGTAGGAGCCGAAGGGTCTGGTCTTTTGTGGGGAGGATCGGTGGGTCAGGTAAGTATATTTCTGCTGTCACTGCACAGGAAAAAACTATTTTGACCGTAGTTCTGCTTTAAAGTGTATTTCCGCTTTGGCAGACAATTTAATCTATTGCTTTTTCTTTATTACATGTCCCCATAGCATAACTTACGATATATATATATATATATAAAGCTTGTGTTTGGTACTCCCATTCCTTGAACAAATTAAGTTGGGCTGAGTACTGTTCATCCGTCAACTTTGTGTATTCTGTGAATGAATAAAAAGCTTTCTCTGATTGGCGGAGAGGCAATTGGATTACGTCACAATCTCCCCCTCAGCCAATCAGAGGAAACTTCCCATTCATTCATAGAATACACCGCTTCCTGTGAATGGCTGAACAGCACTCAGCCTGACTATTTTGTTTCAGGAGTGGGACGGAATGATGTCCCACTTCTAATACAGTGCTGTGTACTGTATGTATCTGAGGCTTCATTTTGTTTATGAAGTGCGCCCAGCAAGCACAATCCTAGGTAGTTCTCCTTGTTTGAGGGGGCTGGGCAGCTGCATTTTCCATAATTAAAACAGTTTTAAACCAAAAAGCAAACCTTTATTATATTGCAGCTCACCCATTCTTCGATGTAGTTGCTGCTTTAGTTTTCTTTTTTAGTCTTCCTTTCTCCAGTCATTCTTCCAGGACGGCACAGCTAAGAGATGGCTGGTCTCACCTGGACAGAAAACATGATCAAAAACAGAGTTTAAAAGGCCACACCCTCCCTCTGCCCCTCAGTTTTTGATTGTGTTTCCCACAGGGATGCAGCGAAACAGCCAGGACAGTGAGGAAGGTAGACCTGGCAGACACCTTTTTTCTGCTGGGACATGGAAAGCCTCCTGAAGGCAATCTATTCCTCCGAGGGGATCCAACAGCCATATCGGAGGGTCTCAGCCCAAGACAAGATGTATAAAGGGCTGGCTAAACCACAAGCAAAGTCGCTCTCGGTCCACCAGTCCCTCAGGGACATAATTCTGAGGGAATGGAAGGGGCCAGAAAGAAGGGTTTTGAAGTTAAAAACCTGGAAGCACAGGTGCCCCTTTAGTGAGGAGGATGAAGAGAAATTCTTCAAGGTTCCCAGGCTAGATGCTTCACTGGCACAGGTATCCACGCGCTCAGATCTGTCCTTTGAGGATGCTGGCAACATCCATGATCAGATGGATCGAAAATCGGAGACGCTGCTGGGTAGGGCATGGGAGGCCAATGCAGCTGCCATGGGTCCAGCGTTAGCCTCAGTTTGTGTGGCCAGGAACGCGGATGCCTGGGTGGGCAGGCTGATGGACCATGTCTCGGGGAACCAAGACCAAGGAGGTGTTGGTTTCCCTGGAGGTGATTGGGAAGGCAGTCACTTTCTTGGCTGATGCAGCGGTAGAGACAGTAAGGACGTCCACCAAGTCAGCGGCCCTCCTAAACTCGGCCAGAAGGGCCCTCTGGGTAAAAACCTGGGATGGAGATGTCACATCGAAATCCCGACTTTGTGGGATACCTTTTGAGGGCTCTCTGCTTTTTCGGACAAGCCTAGAGCAGGTCCTGTCCTGCTCAGCGGAAAAGGGAAAAAGGTTTCCTGTTAAGACCAAGAAGTGCAAGGAAAGGACCCCCCTACCAAGGATAGGTCCAAGGGCAAGAGGGAGGCAGGTAAAAGGTGGGTGTTCGGGAAGGAAAAGCAGAAGGGAGGAATCCTTTTTTCCGGTCCCTCCACCAAGGAACCAAAATGACGCCAACCCTCGGGTTGGTGGGAGGCTCAGGTGGTTTCTCCCCCAGTGGAGGGAAATCCCCCAGAGCCCGTACATTCTCCACCTGGTAGAGGAAGGGTACAGGCTGGAGTTTCTATCCACCTCCCCTCCAAACTTTGTCTTGATGCACCTGTCCCGAGACCCCCAAAAGGCGGACGGTCTGCTGGAGAGCACCCGGGAGTTGGTGGATCAGGAGGTGGTCGTTCCGGTTCCAGCGGAGCAGTTGGGATGAGGGTTTTACTCCCACATTTTCGTGGTATTGAAACCCTCGGGGAAATTCCTGGCTGATTATAAACTTAAGGAAGCTGAACAAGTACTTAAGTTACAAAAGGTTCCGTATGGAGAGTATCTATACAGTCAGAAGGCACCTCTTAGAGGGAGTCTTTATGATCACACTGGATCTGAAGGACGCCTACCTCCACGTCCCCATTGTCCCAGAACACCAGAAGTTTCTGCGCTTTGCGATCAGGACAAAGCGGGGCGTCCAACACTGGCAATTCAAGGCACTTCCCTTTGGGCTGGCTTCCAGCCCAAGGATCTTTACGAAGGTCCTTGCCGAGGTGGTCTCCTTTCTCCACCTCCAAGGAATTGCCCTGATTGCCTACTTGGACAACATGCTGATCTACAACTCATCCCGGGATCAACTTCCTGAGTAATTTCCACCCTGGAGAGCCTGGGATGGATGATCGGCCAGGAGAAGTCCTCTCTAGACCCATCTCAGGTGAAGGTGTTCTTGGGCTACCAAGTGGATTCGGTGGCGCAAAGGATTTTCCTCCCCCTAGAGAAGGTAGAAAAAGTTCAGGGAACTGTTTTGTCCCTGTACGACTCCAGGGTTGTGTCACTGAGGGACATCATGAGAGTCCTGGGTCTTATGACATCATGTATCCTGGCGGTACCTTGGGCCCAGCTCCACTTGCGGTGCCTCCAGGGGTTTCTTCTTGCCAGTTGGGACAGAAAAAAGGAGTCCTTAGACATGAGGGTGTACCTCCCTGGAAACGTGAGGGAATCTCTGGAATGGTGGCTCAGTCCAGACTGCGGGTCAAGGGGCCACCCTTGGGCCCAACAAAAGCCGATAGGAGTTAGGACCGGCGCGAGCGCTTGGGGGTGGGGAGCCCACCTGGAAGACCTTCGAGCTCGGGGATCCTGGGATCAGGCCCAGAGCAGGGTATCCTCCAATTTCAGGGAGCTCCTGGCGGTTGGAGAGGCACTAAAGGCGTTCGAGGACCGGATCCAGGAAAGGGAGGTTCAGGTGTTCTCGGACAATGTAGTCGCGGTGGCCTACCTGAACTACCAAGGGGGGACCAAGTAGCGGAAGCTAGCCAGGTTAACGCAGGAGATTCTTGGGTGGGCAGAAAGAAGGATCCCTTCGATCTCTGCGGTCCACATAAGGGGAGTCCTCAATGTGCAGGTGGACTATCTGAGCAGACAGCCCATTCAGCAAGGGGAATGGGAACTCTGCAACAAAGTCTTCGCTCTAGTAAGCCGTCAGTTCGGTACCCCAGAGGTGGACCTGTTTGCCTCCAGAGAGAACAGGAAGGTTCCCAGATATTTCTCCAGATAGTTCCTGTCCCTGACGGCTTGGTGTCTGAGAGGGAATTCCTCAGAGGTAAAAGTTGCTCAGAAAGGGTAACTGATACCCTTCTCCTGAGCAGGAAGCCGGTCACCAGGCGCATATATGCAAAAGTCTGGGGGGGTCTTCTATCGCTGGTGTTTGGCTAGAGAGGTCTCGGAGCAGGCGGGTTCATCCATTCTGGATTTCCTCCAGGAAGGGGTGGATTTGGGTCTGGCAGTTAAGACCCTCAGGGTCCAGGTGGCAGCTCTATCAGTATTTTTGGATAGAAGGCTGGCCCTGGACCCACTCATAAAAAGATTTTTGTCGGCCAGAGAAAGGGTAACCCCGGTGAGATCAAATAGCTTCCCACCGTGGGATTTATCATTGGTACTGGATGCCGTGACTAGGGAATCATTTGAGCCGGTGGCTCAGACTTAATTTAAGTTGCTCTCCCTCAAAATGGCCTTTCTTTTGGCAATTGCGTCAGCCAGAAGAATAGGTGACATACAGGCCCTGACAATTAAAGAGCCTTTTTTGTTGATTTTGGAGGACAGGTGATACTGAAACAGGACCCCCTGTACCTCCCAAAGGTGGCCACAATTTTGTGCAAATCCCCGGAATGGGAAGGAAACAAGCTTCCACACTTTGAATGTTAGAGGTTGTCTTTTGATTTACTTAGACAGAGTCAGAGGTTTTAGAAGGTCTAACCATTTGCTGATTAATTTCTGGGGCCAGAAGAAGGGTCTCCAGGCTTCTAAGTTGACTGTGGCAAGGTGGATAAGGCAAGCAATCTCAGTGGCATATGAGCAGGTGGGTAAACCAACCCCTGCTCATTTGAAAGCTCATTCCACTAGGTCTATGACAGAGAAGGTGGTCACCTCGATTGACCAAATTTGTAAAGCAGCCACGTGGACAAGCCAGAACACATTCCTGAGGCACTACAGGGTGGAGTTATCACCTCAGGACCTGGCTTTCGGCAGGAAAGTCCTGCTGGCAGTGGTCCCGCGCTAAAGGTAGGCCTGAGCTCCTTGCTCATCATCTCAGCTGTGCCGTCCTGGGAGAATGAATGGACAAAATTACCAGTTACACTTACCGGTAATGTTGTTTCTGGGAATTCTTCCAGGACGGCAGGCCTACTTCCCACCCTGTTATGTATCGGTGTCTGTCTACACAGAGGGATGCGGTTCTACACTGGTGTGGGCTAATACTTTGTCTCAACTGAGGGGCAGAGGGAGGGTGGGGCCTTTTAAACTCTGTTCTTGATTGTGTTTCCTGTCCAGGTGAGACCAGTCATCTCTCAGCTGTGCCGTCCTGGAAGAATTCCCAGAAACACCGTTACCGGTAAGTGTAACTGGTAATTTTCTTTTTGTTTTCACCTAGCGATCTGGCCAGTAACACTGTTGTTAGAAAGAACAAGCTGCCCTGCAGTTGTAGCAGTTATTAGGATTGAGACAAACTGTTTAACAACGACAGGGGTGCTTACAATGATCAGCTTTTATTTATTTATGTAAAAACGTTATCCCAAAAAGAAAAATTGTTGCTGTAACTGCTTATAAAGTGTGAGCTGGAATTTGGATTCAATTTATTAGTGCATCTTAGGCCCAGTTCACACTTGGAAGATCTGGAATCGCAGGCAGAAACATGGGTAAAATAGTCCCAGACCTTTTTTGTTTTTGTTTTTTTAGATTGTGTCACACGGAATTGCAAGGTGCTGTAGCACCATGCAATTTTGCAAGTATTTTGCCATGTGTGCGGGTGCCATTAGGAATGAATGGCACCCTCCGCGCATCTGCTAAACAGCAGCGCATTTTGTCTGCAGGTTGGGAACGCATGTGATTTTGCAAGCATTTCCAACATGCACAAGTGTGGACCTAGTCTCCCACAGGCTTCCTCCCTCAATGGTTCAGATGTTGCCATCCCACAAAGCTGCTTCATTCATGAGGCTGCCCCCTCGCCAACAACACACTATACAATGCAGGACCAGTCGCTACTGCTGGTCCAGCATTGTACCCAACTAGGTTGGGGGTCTGCCCACATTCTGGGGATGGAGTGGAAGAGTGCCAGCTTCCATGGGACAGAGAAATATGGTAAGTATTCCTCTCTTACATCCCCTAGGCTAAAAAAGTGATAGATTATTAAGCCCTGGTTCACACCAGTGTGAATTTGAAATAGTGCTGCTTCAGCATGATTTCAAAGCCGCCCAATCAGTGCGATTTGGATCTTTGATTCCATTGCGGCTTGCGACATTGAGAATACTCAATGCAAGTCGCAACGAAATTGTAAAAAGGAGTGCAGAAACCTTTTTTTCAAAGTCCTTTTATGGCAATAAAAAAAAAAAAAAAAAACATACTAGGCTATGAAGTCCAGCTGTGCCTTCCTTGCAGACGAAGTTCACCTTGCGGTGCTCTGCTTCCATGCCGCCATCTTCAAATATCCCGCACATGCACAGACATTTCCAAGATCTTTGCCATGTCCCAAATACTTGGACAAGCCCAGCGATATATCAGCATATGTCCCCTCACTATAACACTGTGTGATTGGCCATCCTTGCCTAGGGTAGGTAAGGGGAAGTGGAGGTCAGCGTCACAAAAAAGGTATTAAAGAAGAACTATGGTCAAAATGAAAAAATCAATATATTCTGTACCTATGCAGTCTGTTAAACCTCTCACTGGATGATTTGCAAAAACAGTAAGGATTTTGAGATATCTGACTTGTCCCCTGCAGCTGAAAGCTCTAATATGCACTTCCTTTACTGAGGAGACAACATTACTTCCTGTTTTTCTAATTGCCTGTTGTCCCCTTTTACGTGCAGTCTCTCTGAAGAGCCGTCCTGACATCGCTGGGGGAGGTGCTCATATAGTCAATGGAAAAATCAGGCATTTCATTCTACACAGAAGTTCAGAACGAAGCTCTGCCCACGATCGGCCCATGAAGACCCACCCACTCCCACCTATGTCCCGCCTTTGCCTGCCCACTGCTCCCTATACAAGCTGATCCTAGCTTGTCTTTTCTTCTGTCAGTTTACCAATTACCAAAGGAGAACCGACAAAGAGAAGCACACAGATTAATAGATATGTGTGCAAACTAACCTGTACTGACTTGTGCTGTTTTACATAGCAAACACCCAGCTATTGATTGGCAGATGGGTGTGTGTTATGTAAAACAGACTGAGGATGATAGAAGGCAGGAGGACTCTGGGAAATGTAGTTTCTTATATATATATATATATATATATATATATATATATATATATATATATACACACACACAGAGTCTAGCACAGTGGAAGGAAATGACACGTTAGCTCTGCTGAACTCCTCTCACCATCACTAGAAGTATACAGCAAAGGAGAACTGTTGGAGGAGATTAGAGGCCACAATTGCAGTTATATGGTAGGAAAATAATAATTTCAGTTATTATGTTTATTACCATGTGTAACTTTCAGGCATTTATATGAGGATTTACTAAAATGTGTATGTTGCCTTTAGTTGTACTTTAAGCTTCATAAAATGTTCTTATTTCCTGGTACCAAACCATGGCAGCACTGATGGGTATGGCTGGGTTCCTTGACCCCTGCACAAGCTCCCCCAGCCTAGCAGTAAAAGGATTCCTCACCCTTGCTCCTATATTCCCAATAATCTACAAGAAAGAAAAAGGGTGGAAAATAGTGCTGCTATGGAGAGACTCCACGAAAGGAAAATTAGGTTAAGTATGCAGAAAACACTTTTACATACTCCTGGCATTTCCCCATGTCAGCACTGATGGAAACTAGGTAGCAATAACAACAGAGTGCCTAAGGGCCGGTTCACACTGGAGCGGCGCGATGCGGCGCTCCAGGCGATCTCAGGCGGCTTGCGAGGAGACTTCTATCATAGAAGTCAATGCAAGCCGCCTGAGATCGCCCTGAAAATAGTGCAGGGACCATTTTTCTAAGGGCCGGTTCACACTGGAGCGGCGCGACTCCGCGGCCCGTTCACATCTAGGCTAATTGTCAGGCGACTTGAGTCGCCTGACAATTCGCCTCAATGCTGTGCAAATGGGACCGTTGTAATAGGAGCGAATCGCTTCGCTCCGCCTTAGAAAAATGGTCCCTGCACTATTTTCAGGGCGATCTCAGGCGGCTTGCATTGACTTCTATGATAGAAGTCTCCTCGCAAGCCACCTGAGATCGCCTGGAGCGCCGCATCGCGCCGCTCCAGTGTGAACCGGCCCTAAGGCGGAGCGAAGCGATTCGCTCCTATTAGAACGGTCCCATTTGCACAGCATTGAGGCGAATTGCCTGACAATTCGCCTAGATGTGAACGGGCCGCGGAGTCGCGCCGCTCCAGTGTGAACCGGCCCTAAGAATGAAAGCAACATTTGGAAGCAGCAGAACAAGAATCTGCGCTAGCTGCCACATCTAGTCTGTAATGAGACATGAAGATATTTGGTAATGCCCAAATAACAGACCTGCAAATGTCCTCCACTGAAACCGAGCCATGGATTCCCAGATTGATGCCATGTCCCTGGTGGAGTGTGAGAAGCGTTGAGCGGAGGAACGTAATTGACTTCATAGTTTATTCGGATGGCTCACATGATACAAGATAAAAGATTTCAAGAAGAAGCCGCCCTCATCCTTTCTTGATTCTGCTGGAAGAAAATAATCTATCAGAGAATCTAATAGAAACTGTTCTCTGAAGATGGGTAGAAACTGAATAGACTAAATCCAGTTTATGCCACAACTCTTCTTGTACTGCAGAAAGATTTGGGGAAAAAAATAAACCGGAAGAGGCCATTCCGTATCCAGGTGAAACTTCGAGATAACTTTGGGGTAGAAACTCAAGGGCTGGTCTCAATGGGCCTACCTTTTCCTGAAGGTTCTGCAAAATGGTTCAGATGCCATTAAGGCCTGCAGCTCTGAAATGCTTCTAGATGAGGTGATGGCTATCAAAAAAAGCATTTCTCAATCGTTCATTGACAGACGCAGCCCAGTGTTGCCAACCGCCAGTAAATTTACTGACAGTTTGTAAAAATCAGTGATTTTTAGAACTGTCTATAAATATCAGGGTCTGATAATTTGTCATGCTGTGCTGACTTTTAAAGTGTAAACTGGGCAAATTACTTGATATGGGTATTGTCAGTGTTTCCATGTTGTGTTTAAATATCAATTGTCTTAGTTTTTAATAGGATTTCAGTTATTTTTCAGGTTGCCAGTAAAAAATGTGCTCTGCCAGTAAGATTTTCCACGATTTGCCAGTAAAAAACGCTGCGGGAGGTTGGCAACACTGACGCAGCCTCTCATTCTTGACATGTGGGGTTTATGCAACTTTCACTAGGAGTGGACTAGGTTTATGCAGCTTTCACCAGGAGTGGACTAGGTTTATGCAGCTTTCACTAGGAGTGGACTAGGCAGAACGAAGTCCAACTCAAAGCAAGCACAGCCCCTCTCAGGGGGCAGTCCTCACTCGCATAATCCCTCTAGCCCTGCTTCAGCAACCCAGTTTTTTATGCCTAGTGCAAGGAGTTGGACCTGGCTCCCTGCTGGGATCTGCGGTTCCCCGTTGCTTTTTGTTCTTTCTTTTCTTTTTTCAAGAAAATCTGATAGGAGAATACAATCAAGCAGCCGGCTGGGTGACAGGCTGGATATCCTAGATCCAGGGAGTCTCCCCAGAGCGACCGACGGATGCGAGCCGACCCTTAGCTGTACACCCTTTCCGTGCGAGGCGGCCGGCGGGTTAAACGTCCCACCAGCGCACCTAGGACCGGCACCCCGTGTCCGCGTCACGGGTGCTGCATGGCCGGCAGCTCCCCCTGTTTCGGCGGGGTGGCAGGACTTCCCCGGGTGGCTACCCGCTGCGCCCGTCCAGAGAGGTGAGTACGATCCCCCCCTCCATTGGAGGGCGGGGGGATTAGGGGGGGCGATGGGCGCTGCCCCCCTTTTTTTCCCCTTTTAGGGCCTGGCCGTTCGCGGTCCGTCCGTTCATTCGGATTCCCCCCCCCCTACCAGAGCTGTAGCCCTCCCTGACTGCGTAGGTCCCCCTCTGTAGTAGCGGCCGCCATTTTCCTGTGGCCGACCCTGTGTTGTACACGGCCGCCATTTTCCCGGAGTCGGCCGTGTGTTGGCTTGGCCACCATTTTCTTGTAGCCGGCCGCATGTTTTCAGTAGCGGCCGCCATTTTGCGGTGGCCGACAGCGTTTGGCCTCTAGTGCTTACGGCAGCCATTTTGGTGTGGTCCATGTATGCTGAGGGGTGGCCCTGCTTCTCCTGGTGCGCTTACAGACCAGAAGAGGTCTCTCTTGGGGATCGTGAGCAGAGGGACAGGCAGCTACAGCAGCATAGCTCCTGGGGTGGTGGGTGAGTCCTCCTGGGAACCTCTGAGGGCCCCAAGGCGGCGACTGTGGGGTGGTTTGGCGGTACACTTATTTCAGGTGTCACACGGGGTTCGGGCTATGGCGGCTGAAGCTGGGGCTTCCCAGCCAGGGGTCTCCGGCGGGCTCCCGGCGGCACTTGGACCGGTGGTCCCGCTGCACACCTTGACGGCCCTCTTGAAGGGGTATTTCTCCCGGGCAGAACCGATCCATGACCGGGGGGTGGCGAGCAAACGGCTGCCGCCTCCTCTGTCCTCTGGGCAGGACTCAGAGCCAGAGGGGGGCTCCGCGGTGTCGGGGACCCCCTAGAGCTGTGAGCGGAGGGTGAACTCAGGGACCCCTCGGATGAGGAGGAGCCCTCAGGGGCCACCGCAGCTCGTGAACGGGCTCTGGTGGGACCCTTGGTTTCAGCAGTACGTGAGACACTGAAGCTGGGCCCGGTGGCGCCGTACGCTTTTGGGTCGCATAAGCCGGCCCGGGCACCTAAGGCGTTCCCCTATTTGTCGTACTTTGGCGTCCTCAGGGGTCGTTCGCCATGCCTAGACGTTTTTCTGTGTGTTATCCCGACCACTATCCCGATTGAGGGCTCTCCATCTTTCAAGGACCCGGCCGACAGGAGGACTGAGGCGGTGTCCAAGGCCATGTTCCTGGTCGTGAGGTCGGCTATGCGGCCAACGCTGGAGTCTGCGCTGGTGGCACAGGCGCTTACGGAACGGGCGACTATTGTGCACCAGGCCCTGGTGACTCTCCAGACCCCTCTGGAACCTGTGCAGATGGCAGACCAGTTGATTCAGGGACTGAAGCGCTTCCTGCGCTTTGCGCTGGGGGATCTCCACTACCAGTTTGTGGCCCTTCCGTTCGGTCTGGCCTCATCCCATCGGGTCTTCCCCAAGCTCCTGGCCCCGGTGCTGGCTCTGCTGAGGCAGAGGGGCATAGCGGTAGTGTCATATCTCAACGATCTCCTCCTACGGGCGGAGTCTGCCTCCGCCTTGTCGGAAAGTCTGGACATCACCCTTGGTTTCCTGCAGGACTTCGGCTGGGTGATCAACCTTCCGAAGTTGGTGCTGGTCCCGTCGCGCCGGTTGGAATACTTGGGTCCTGGATACGGAGCTGGCGAAGGTGTTTCTCCCTGCCGCCAAGGTCTTGACTCTCCAGGGGGCGGTGCGGGCCCTGCTGTCTCAGCGGAGATCCTCTCTCAGGTTTTGCATACGGGTGTTGGGGCTGATGGTCTCCTCCTTCGAGGCGGTGCCTTATGCCCAGAGTCACACCCGGCTCCTGCAGCGGGCAATCCTGCTGCGGCGGGACAAGTCTCCGCTCTCCCTGGATCGGGCGATCAGTTTGGATCACCGGACTCGAAGCTCCCTCACCTGGTGGCTACGGGCCCCGACATTGGAGCAGGGGAAGTCGTTTCTTCCCCTGTACTGGACGGTGCTCACGACAGATGCCAGCCTATACGGCTGGGGAGGGGTCCTGGGGAGGCGTTCAACCCAGGGCCGTTGGTCTCAGGAAGAGTCCCGTCTCCCGATCAACATGCTGGAACTGCGGGCGATCAGGCTTTGCATCTCCCGCTGGTCGGGGAGGCTGCACAGGCGTCCTGTTCGGGTCCAGTCAGACAACGCCACGGCGGTGGCTTATGTGAACCATCAGGGTGGAACGAGAAGCGCGGCAGCAGCGGCCCACATTCTGCGCGGGCAGAGCTTCACGTGCCGGCGCTCTCCGCCGTCCACATCCCGGGCATAGAGAACTGGTAGGCGGACTATCTCAGTCGCCAGAAGCTGGATCAGGGGAGTGGTCCCTGCATCCGGAGGTGTTCCGCCAGATTTGTCAAAGGTGGGGCACGCCAGACGTGGATCTCCTGACATCCCGGCTCAACCGGAAAGGTGCAGGCTTTCGTGAGCAGAACAAGGGATCCGCTGGCAGAAGCGGCGGATGCCCTCGTGGCTCCATGGTCTTGGTACCGGCTGCTCTATGCCTTCCCTCCACTCCCGTTACTACCGCGCCTGCTGCGCAGGGTAGAGGCGGAAGGGATCCCAACCATTCTGGTAGCGCCAGATTGGCCTTGGCGTCCTTGGTACGCCGACGTGGTGCGGATGGTGGTCGATGTTCCCTGGCGGCTCCCGCTTCGCGAGGACCTGCTCTCACAGGGGCCCATCTTGCACCCTGCTTTACCCTCGCTGGCTTTAACGGCCTGGCTATTGAGTCCCAGGTGTTAAAAGATAGGGACTCTCTGAGTCTGTCATTCCCACGATGCTCAAGGCGCGTAAGGCCACTTCGCGGAAGATTTATCACCGCACTTGGAAGGCCTACATTGCTTGGTGCGAGGTGGGGGGTTGGAACCCCCGTTCTTTCTCGGTGGCTCGGGTGCTGGCCTTCCTTCAGCAAGGCCTAGATCACAAACTGGCTTTGAGCACACTTAAGGGGCAGGTTTCTGCCCTAGCCATTCTTTTTCAGTGTCCCCTGGCGACAAATTCTCTGATTCGTACCTTTGTCCAGGGGGTTCGTCATGTCTCCCCCAGGTTCGGTCGACTTTGGCGCCTTGGGACCTTAATCTGGTCCTTTCTGTGCTCCAGAAGCCGCCTTTCGAAAATATCATGGAGATTTCCCTGCAACTGCTTTCGCAGAAAGTGGCCTTTCTGGTGGCAATTACATCCGCTAGGCGGGTGTCTGAGCTGGCGGCTCCGTCCTGTAGGTCCCCATACTTGGTCCTGCACAGGGACAAGGCGGTTTTGCGCCCCTCTCCCTCCTTCTTACCGAAGGTGGTCTCTTCGTTTCACATCAATGAGAACATTGTCCTTCCTTTGCTGTGTCCGCGCCCGTCTCATCCTAAGGAGGTTGCCTTGCACTCCCTGGATGTGGTTAGGGCGTTGCGAGTGTATCTGGCAGCCACGTCCTCATTTCGGAGGTCCGATGCGCTTTTTGTCGCGGTAGATGGTCTACGCAAGGGAATGGCGGCCTCGTCGGCCACCATTTCCCATTGGATACGCCAGACAGTGCGTATGCTGTTTGGGGCCAGGAGCCCCCCTTTCCGGTCACGGCTCACTCTACCAGGGCGATTAGTACTTCTTGATCTTTCCGACACCAGGCGTCGGTTTCTCAGGTGTGCAAGGCGGCCACTTGGACCTCGGTGCACACTTTTTCTAAGTTTCACAGAGTTGATGTTGCAGCTTCTTCTGATGCTGCTTTCGGCCGCAAAGTTTTGCAGGCTGTGTGTGAGGCGCGCCTGGCACCTCACGGAGAACTCTTTTGTTGGGCACTGTTGTTCTTGTTGCCCACCCCTCGTTGTGACACTGCTTTGGGACATCCCCACATGTCAAGAATGAGAGGCTGCATCTGTCAATGAACGATTGAGAAAATAGGATTTTTTTGACTTACCGTAAAATCCTTTTCTTTGAGTTCATTGACAGACGCAGCACCGGCCCCTCTTTGTTTGAGTTTGTACGCTTGCTACGAACTGGGTTGCTGAAGCAGGGCTGGAGGGGTTATGCGAGTGAGGACTGCCCCCTGGGAGGGGCTGTGCTTGCTTTGAGTTGAACTTCGTACTGCCTAGTCCACTCCTAGTAAAAGCTGCATAAACCTAGTCCACTCCTAGTGAAAGCTGCATAAACCCCACATGTCAAGAATGAGAGGCTGCGTCTGTCAATGAACTCAGAGAAAAGGATTATATGGTAAGTCAAAAAAATCCTATTTTTAAGGGTGTAAGGTAAGGTACCACATGGAGGCATATTGCACAGTATGAAACAGAGGACACACCAATGTTTGAAGAAATAAAGGTAGGTTTTTGTTAGGGGAAGACTAACCACCTAGGAGGTTTTAACAGCCCTTTCAGGAACTTAATAATGAAAAGATCTAAATCCCATTATTTGTAACTGATGACAAAGCTAAAACCTGTATTATAAGCTAGTCTCTTATCCACATCTTTCTGAAGAAACTCCAAAGTTTGAACAACCAATGGATGTTGGGCATCAAATGAGTTTTCTGAGGCAAAAACGTCCCAAACCCTGGAATAGCATGTGTTAGTGGACCTCTTTTCTTTTAATCTCTATTCTTCTAATTGGGGCAAGTATGGAATTATAGCAATTGCCTCCACTTTTTCCACTTGAATCTTCAAGAACACGCTGCATATTAAGTTGGAGGAAAAACATAAAGCAGTGGTTAGTTCCACAGAATCAGGAAAGCATCCATTGGGATGGCTGAGGATCCCATGACCTGGAGAGATAAAGAGGGAGATGAGTGTTCTGTTTGTTGTAAGACCATAAGATCCACACAATGTCATCTCTTGAAAATGTGGGCCAAGTACTTCAGGTTGATGGACAACACCTTTGGATCCAAGAGTTTGCAGCTGGGTTGGTCCACCAACACATTATGGGGACCCGGAATGTAGGTGGCCAACAGCTCCAAAAGGTGAGGCTCTCCCAAAGAGATGATGTTCTCCATTTCTGACAATAGACTTATGCTGAACTGCTGAGAGGGTGTGCCCCCTAACCTTGGAGACTGGCATCTGAAGTAACAATTATCCAATCTCTAGGATGGAGGAACCTGACCACAGCCAGATTGCGATTGTCCAGCCACCAAATTTGGCCACTCCTCACTTCTGTAGATATCCAAATGGGTTGTTTGAGAGTACTATAGCTTTCATGAATGAAAAACAATCTATGAATGGAGGACAGGCAGATGAATGAAAGGAATGCCTTCTCCATTCATAGATTGTTTTTATGGTGAGGCAAAGTGACATGCTTCATGGAGGCGCATAAGCTCAGCATCAACTTTCAGGGCTGAATCTAAACCTTCATTATCCGGCACAGAAAGTGGGTAGAGCTTAGCAAAGTGGCTTGCCCCCACAAACCTCCTATCCAGCCTCCTCAAAAATTTCCATGGGTATTAGAAGGAAACTAATGGGCTCACTCAAGTTAGAGAACTATTTCCTCATTTTCTTGGACTGAGACCCCTCATCTTCCCAGGAGATTGCCTCCTCAATTGCCAAGTATATAGGGGGACATTAAGGAGAAGTAAAAATACGACTAAAAGGTTTACCCAGCTTCAGCCCCGACTCAACACTAGAGGAAGGCAACCTTCTGGAGAATGGTATACAGTTATAAAGTAGAAGGCAGAGAAAAAATTGAAGCTGCTGGCCCATTTTGAGCAATTGATTTTTTCATATTTTCCAAAACAGCTTCCTTAATGTATGCTTCATCATTCTGAGGACTACAAGTGGTAGTGTCCTTGAAGCATGCTCCACAAGCTCTTTTTTTTTTACGCTGCTGGGCCAAATATGCCCAATGTTTATCCTCTATGGGTCAATCAGCCTAACCTCTTTAGGAGCCAGAAAGAGAATGTTGATATCCGAAAGAAGAACCCTTGGAATGGTGTCTGTTGGATGAGTGATGATGATGGCTCTTCATAGAGGTGGCACCTCTGTATTTCTTCCCTTTGCAAGACTTAAACAACATAGATATTCAACAAGACAGGCTCTTTTTTTTTAAAAAATATTTGGAAAAGACTGTTACTACTGTTATCTGGAATGACAAAGTTTTCATGAAAGCTTTTAAACCTTTGACCTTGACTAGTCTGAAGTTACTAAAGAGGTGTAATGCAAGTAACCGGCACATTACACACATCTATAGCTTGGGTCAGTAGAGTACATTGGGGTATGAAAACAGCAGTACAAGAGTTAATGTGGTACAGTAAATAGTGAGTGGTTACCAAGGGTAACGAAGGTTTAGCAAGCAGCCTGTTGTAAAGCTTGTACCAGCAGTTTTGACAACCGCCTGTTAATATATGGGCAGCCCATAAATTGTAGCCCATCTTCGGGCTGCCCGTAAATGCCCATGGGCAGCGGCGCCCATAAAAAAAGATGGCTGCAAGCCGAAATACAACTGCGCATGTGGTGTTCCTGAAGCCTGCCAGGCTCGAAAAAGCTTGTACGCATTCACCCATTTTTAGTTGGGCGGGCGCAAGCGCAGTGACGTACTGCAGCCATATTTGAATGGAAGACACTTGGTCTCGGTGGCACCATGGCCACAGAGGAGGACACTCATGTAAGAAGGGGACAGAGGAGGATATTACTGTGGGGGTTGAAGGGGGGCAGAGGAGGACCGAGCTGTGGGGGGTGAAGGGGGCAGAGAAGGATAGTGCTGTGGGGGGTGAAGGGGGCAGAGAAGGACAGTGCTGTGGGGGTATATGAAGGTGGGCAGAGGACTCTGCTGTGGAAGGGTGAGTTAAAGGAGTGGCACAGTGGTGTAGTGGATAGCACTTTCGCCTGGCAGCAAAAGGGCCGCTGGTTTGAATCCCAACCACGACACTACCTGCCTGGAGTTTGCATGTTCTCCCTCTGCCTGCGTGGGTTTCCTCCTGGAACTCTAGTTTCCTCCCACACTCCAAAGACATGCTGGTAGGTAAATTAGATCCTGTCTTCTGTGTGGGGCAGTGATGCCAATAGCCCGTAAAAAAAATATGGCTGTCCGCAGCCTCTAACCACCTCCTGTATCATGTCCGCAGCCACTGACCACCTCCTGTACCATGTTCGTACCCTCTGACCACCTCTTGAACTATGTCTGCAGTCTCTGACCACCTCTTGAACTGTGTCAGCAGCCTCTGACCTCCTCCTGTACCATGTCCACAGCCTCTGACCACCTCCTGTATGATGTCTGCAGCCTCTGACCGCCTCCTGTACCATGTCCGCAGCCTCTGACCACCTCCTGTACCATGTCCGCAGCCTCTGACTACCTCCTGTATGATGTCCGCAGCCTCTGACCACCTCCTGTACCATGTCCGCAGCCTCTGGCCACCTCCTGTACCATGTCCGCAGCCTCTGGCCACCTCCTGTACCATGTCCGCATCCTCTGGCCACCTCCTGTACCATGTCTGCAGCCTCTGGCCACCTCCTGTACCATGTCTGCAGCCTCTGGCCACCTCCTGTACCATGTCTGCAGCCTCTGACCACCTCCTGTACCATGTTCACAGCCTCTGACCACCTCCTGTATAATGTCCGCAGCCTCTAACCATCTCTTGTATTATGTTCGCAATCTCTGACCATCTCTTGTCTTTTATCATGCTTGCAGTCTCTGAGGGGGTCTGGAGAGGAGTCAGGAGTGGGAGCGCCGCTGGGATGGTGGTCATGGGAGAAGTCAGACGTATGTGGACTGTGGAGAGGAGACTAGAAGATAAAACCAGAGCTGCCAAGCTGGAGCTACCTGACTGAGCCCTGCACGGCGCACCTGAGAGGAGGTCAGACCAGTCTGGGGGGGTCACTGATGTAAGGGGGGAGTGATAGAAAGGTTCCCCCATATAGCAGGGAACACCCTCCTTACCTTAGTGTATTCACTCTGCGGAAGGTGGTCTCTGGTCACCAGAGTCCCCCCACATCAGAGTTCCTGGCATTCCTCTCTACATCAGAGTCTGCAGGATTTCCCCCTTACAGTGCAAGGAGGAACTCTGTGGACCCTGATGTAAAAGGGAACTCTGACATAAGGGGGAATGCTGCAGACCCTGACGTAAGTGGGAACTCTGATGTAAAGAGGAACACAGTGGACTCTGATATAAGGTGGCCTCTGGTCACCAAAGCCCCCCTTACATCAGAGTTCCCCCTTAAATCATTATCTACATCATTCCCTCTTATGTCAGAGTTCCCTTGCACTTTAAGGGGGAATCCTGCACATTCTGATATATGGGGGAACTCTGTGATGGCTGGGTTATATTAGCATGACCTTCATGTAAATGGAGAAATATAGTTTTTGACTTTTGTTTAACTTAAACACATTGCTAATAGTGTAGCCATGTGCTCCCTCAAGAGTGGCTGATAGTTGTGGTCCACCTGCCCGCTGCCCTCAATCACATGAATTCCATACACCTGGAGTTACTGAACAGACCGGTACTTTGTTTTGTTGTTTTATTTAGAGGTTGAACTTGGATAGGGATTAGGGATGACTGTGAGCTGCCCAGTAATTGAACCTACTATATACACCTCTGGTATATGCACTTCTTCTCTTCCAGCATAATAGTTGCTGACTGTTACACTGGTTTCCCTGGTCCGCAAGAAAATTTATCAGACCTCCATGACACTTCCTCTTTACCACAGCTAGCACATGGTGAGGCCTGCTGCAGCCGCGGGCAAGGCCTCAGAACCACCCATTGTGGGTAAGAATTGCAGGTTTCCTTCCCTGAAACCGTGGACCCTATATTGTGTAACTAAGTACGTTGGTGCTAGCTGGGCCTTGGATAAACTACAACTCCCAGCCCATCCATCTTCCAGACCCATCCGGCCAGTCTTGCGGTCTAATGGCTCTCCTTCCCCTTCGTTGGCTCCTCCTGACTTCTACAGACTGCTCTTTCTCCTCTCCAGACTGTCTCAGCCTTCTCATCCAACTCCCAGGGGCCGCCACTCACCGACTATATGATGGATCCTTTAACCACTTCAGCCCCGGAAGGATTTGCCCCCTTCCTGACCAGAGCCCTTTTTGCGATTCGGCACTGCGCCACTTTAGCTGAAAATTGCGCGGTCGTGCGGCGTTGTACCCAAACGAAATTTGCGTCCTTTTTTTCCCACAAATAGAGCTTTCTTTTGGTGGTATTTGATCACCGCTGCGTCATTTCTGATTGCCGCTATAAACAAAAGAAGAGCGACAATTTTGCAAAAAAAAACAAATTTCTTACTTTTTGCTAAAATACAAATCCAAAAAAAAAAATATAAAAAAACATTTTTTTTCACCGGTTTTGGCCGATTTATATTCTTCCTCATATTGGTGATAAAAAAAATCGCAATCAGCGTTTATTGATTGGTTTGCGCAAAAGTGGCCGCGTTTACGGATGATGAGAATTAATTTCTGGGGTTTTTATTTTTTACTAGTAATGGCGGCGATCTGCGATTTTTAGCGGTACTGCGATATTTCAGCGGACATGTCGGAACATTTTGACACTTTTTTGGGACCATTGGCATCTATACAGCGATCAGTGCTATAAAAATGCACTGATTACTGTGTAAATGCCATTGGCAGTGAAGGGGTTAACCTGCAGGGGGCGCTCTAAGGGTTAACTGTGTTCCCTCAGTGTGTTCTAACTGTATTTGGGCTGCCCTATCAGGGGAAGGGAAGTGATCACAGCTTCCATGTAGAGGAAGGCTGTGATCACAGCCCTTCCCCCCTCACAAAACATGGACCTCTGTTCTTTCACTCCGGGGGGGGCATCGCGGGTTGCCGGCGGAGATCGAATCCGCCGCTCCCTGGCCTTCCCCGGACACAGTGAGCGCGATCTGTCAGCCGCTGCCAGATGACGGCGTTTTGCCTACAAGAGCCACTTTGTCGCCGTCAGATGGCGGTCGGCAAGTGGTTAAAGAGTCTCCTTCCATGTAGACCTCAGCTGCTCTCCTGCTTCTGTGCCACTCCAGGAGCCCACTCCCGGCTGCACCCAGGCCTCAGGTTAACCCCCCTTCCCCAGACTGTGGGCTCCCCTCCTGGGCGAGGCCTGATCCGCAGCTCCAGCTACATCCTCATCTCTTCCACCCGAATTCTCCTGACACTTGCTGGCAGAATGCTGTATTTAAGGAGGCCTGCCAACCCAGTCTGTGGATTGGTCAGGGCTCCTTGTCATACATCAGGAAGTGACACCTTTTCATCCATCCCCCTTCTAGAGCTTTCCCAGCTCAAGGGGACGAAGTCTCCAAGAAGTGTCCCTTCCCTCCATCTCCAGCCCCTCCCCTGAGCCACTCCCCAGCCCAGATCAAACATTCAGGCCTGACTAGATTTTTCCTCTCCTACCAAAAATCTACAAAGTAAAAGCACCTAGGAGCACTGCAAAAGCTACACATTTATAGTTTAAATATTGATATTGGCACTGTTTAGCGCTGAAAACTGACATTTTAGGTAGTACCAGTAAAAAGTGTCTATGCCAGTAAATTTCATGATTTTTGGCAGGAAAAAAAAAAAAATTGGTATAGTTTGTAAATTTTGGCGTCCTGTCAGTAAATTTCACTTCAGGGGGTTGGCAACACTGTGTACCAGTGAGAGTTGGGACAACCTCTTGTAGCGAGGGATTTGCTGTGGGCATTATCTCCCCTGGCGGTCTGTCTCCCATAGCAAAGGGAGAGCATCAGCGCTCAGAGGTCCTCAGCCTGTGCACAGGTGCAGAAGAGTTAAAAGAAGTATAGGTTTCTTTTTTATTTTTAGATTTATACTTACCTAGGTAGATGCAGCATAGGTCCCCCGGCGCTCTGTATTGAAAACCAAATACCGCCAATCACTTGGTTTTCAGAGCTCCATGAGCAGAGAGCTGTAGACTGTCAGTCACTGCTCTCTTCTCTGCCCTCTCCTCACTCACTGGAGCGCCGAGCTGTGGAGGGGGCTGAGCGGCCATCTCAGGCTCTCAGCAGCTCGCTGAGAGGCTGAGCCGGGTGTCAGTCCAGGCACCTGGCGGATCCAGACTCTGTGGTTGGGATGATGTGGTGCCTAGATTGACATTGGTGATGTCAGCAGACAGCGGACTTCAGCCCACTCTCTGCTGAAAACGGGTCACAGGAGCACTCCTGTGATCCATAGGAGTAGCCCAGTCAAACAAGCTTCTTAAATGAGTGCACGACGGGGCCCCAATCCATTGCTGAGAGTGAGGTAGCGGAGATACGCTGGACAGGTGGAGAGGGCATCGGCTCTGCGTGGCCCTACTAAATGCAGCTGTGACAGTGAAGGTGTACATTGACTACAGAAAGTTAACTGAAGTTTGGTTCATATGTTCAAGTGTACACAATGTATGACACAAAATAAAGGTATCCAATGTGTAAAGGTGGTGACCCTGTTCAAGATGCCTAGCATAGCCCAGAAGAACCCACCCTGGGGTAAGCCCCCTATGTGACCCTTGCTTGGTGCCCAACGAGGAGGGAAACATGGAGGGAGTGTCACCTGCCCGACCCTACAAGCACACACAATTTTAAGGCTTGACATGTTAGGTATCAATTTACTCAGCGCGGCCTCAAAATTTATCAAAACATTTAGGAAAATGTGGTAATATATTTGTGTGCCCTAATATTAACTTTTGTGTATTTTGCACTTGATAAACCATTGCGTTGTTAGTATTGTGAAGAAAAACCTGTGTTCCATGCACGTTTCCTGCACCATATTCAAAAGTGCTAGGTGTGCAATCTGCTGCAGGTGTCAATATAATCTTAATGATGCCCCAATTGCAATTGCAAATACAGTGTGTTTGCCTGCCACAGATCCCATAGTACTGTAGTAGCATGTGATTGGGTGCAGTGCTTTTTGAAAACTAGTGCACGCTGCATTCCAGTGCAATTTCAGACCATTGCCGACCAGGCTTTTTCTGGCACTTTTTGTTTACAAGTTTAAATCAGTATTGTTTGCTAGAAAATTACTTATAACCTCCAAACATTATACAATTTTTTTTAGCAGAGGCCCTAGGGAATAAAATGGCATTTTTTATGTCACATGGTATTTCCACAATGGTTTTGCAAACACATTTTTTTTTTTTTTTGGGAAAAAATACACTTTAATGAATTTAAAAAAAAAAAAAAACTCACGTGTGGTTCGAATACCGTTTACATATGCATGCATGACTTATGTAGCTTTTGCTTCTGCCCCCTCCCGCTGCTTTGGAAACCGTCTTAGCGCTTAAAGTGGTAGTAAACCCTCCTATCATTTTCAGCCAAGGAAACTGCCATCTTGACTTCTGTTTAATCTCCAACTGCCGTGATGCTGCACATGTGATCAGCTATGACACCAGCCATTGGGTGGTTTGACAGTTTGGTTTAGAGCACAACCAATGGGAGTGTTACATTTCCGGCACGTGCCGGAAATGTAACTGGCTTTTAAACTGTTAAATGGATGGGTTTACTACCGCTTTAATGAGCTGCTCGGACCGGTTTCATGAGAAAGCCAACTGTCTGCTGAAAAAAACGTTACCAGAGTTATGGCTGATATCTTCAGCCATAATCCCAGTAAATCCAAAGAATGTTGTAAGTTATACTGCTCAAAATCCTTCAACAGTAAGCAGCCAGCACCACAATGGACAAAATTGTGAAAAAAAAGAATACTATAAGTGAGAAACGTGCAGTGCTATAACTTATAGTGAATAATATGAGGTCATTAAATCATGCCCATCCATATATCCAATGTGATACTGAATCAAAACGTATAAAGTGCAAATGTCCATAAGTGCTAAATATCGACCATCAGATGACTGTATTGGTAATTGAGTATTGTATACCAGTCACATATATCCACTGCAAAAAAAATTAAAATAAGTAAAGTCCATATATAAAAAAATCAATAAAAGATAAGTTCATACAAGTCATCCAAAAATCCAAACAAAGTGCTTCTGTGAATATGAATCTTCATGCAAAACCTAAAGTGCAGGAACCGCCACCTTACAAAACGGGAGCTTACCAGATCATATGGACCTGGACAGGAGTATACCTGTCAGATCTATTAGGCTTAAGCCTCGGTTCACACTGCAGCGATGCGGGAACCCTGCGAATTCACTGCGGGTTCCCGCATCGCATGTCTCTGAACGGCAGTTCACACTACCATATGCGAACTCTGGGGAGTGTCAATACCATGTTAATGACATCCCCAAATAAGTACGCATATTGCACTGCGAACTGCAAACTCGCACAGGAATCGGATCGCATGGTGTGAACCACCATGCGATCCGATTCTGACCCTGCGGGGAAAAAAAAAAGGGTCCTGTGCGAGTTTGCTCCGATTGCGATGCAAATTCAGCCATACAATCTCTATGGCTGATTTTGCATCGCACAGAGATTGCATGCGACTCACACTGCAGTGTGGTGAGAAATCATATGCGATCTCTGAGATCGCTGCAGTGTGAACCCAGCCTTATGGTGATAACACCAGAATCCTCAGAGGACCAGCACAGCACACGCCTCCTGAAGAGTGACCAGTGGAGATCAACTTCACAAACCAAAGGTGGACCATATATTTTCTCCCCATCATTAAAGATGGAAAAAGAAAAATAGGCCACATGCTGCATTTTTCCTCACCAAAAATCACATGCAAAGGTATGTAAATGCACTCAACGCACATAAAAGACCAAAGAAAGAAGGAAGTGACCTTACAGGACAAATGCAGATGGGAAAACACCAACAATTCCTTGTAAGGCTGGATTCACACCTATGCATTTGTAGTGCTTTTTGCAGATTTGTACTGCAGAAATCATGTTATAAATGGACTGTAGTGCAAATCTGCAAAAAGCACTAAAAATGCATAGGTGTGAATCAGACCTTAATTTGCAGAAAGACAATTGCAAAATGCATGAAAATACACTGACAAGCAGTTTCTGGTGTGATCCAGTCCTAAGAGATTTTTAATGTGTGTGTGTGGGGGGGGGGGGACAGCTATAGCAGTGAAGAGGTTAAAAGACATCAGGAGAAATGACCCGGAACAGGAAGTTTGTCATCCAAATGGCTGCCAATGACTTCCGGAGTGCACCATGCGTTCCAAACACCAGAAGTGATGTCCAAGCAGTGAGCACAAATATATGAAGAATCCAGGGATGAAAACCAGCATGCCAGGCTACAGAAAAATGTAACTGGATTGTCAGCATCATCTGCTCCTCTCATAGTGAGGCAGAGTTTTATGTCAGCCATATCACTATGTGTAGGATGTGACTTTCCTGGAAAATCTGGGAGGACGCAGGCAAAAGAAATAGAGGTACGATTTGCATGCCATGGCAATGTGTGTGCTGCCCCAATAACCCCTGAACACAGTTCTGCCCAGTCAACACATGTGTGCTTGAATGCAGTGGAAAACCGTGTTTATGCGATCATTTTGGCGTATTAGCGGTAATTACACCACTAAACCGCACCACAAGCGTACCTTTGGGGCATTTTTTGTTTTAATGCCCATGCACGCAAATCTGCCGTAATGTGAATGCACACATTCAATTCAAATGCTGTTGCTCTCATTGGCATAACAAAAAAAAAAGTCTGATGCCCATAGCAGCAGCATATTTTATGTCTGTGTGCATGAGGCCTTATACGCAAGTACTGGCATTTAGCCCTCGTTCACATCGGGGTGATTTGATATGTCAAATTGCAGCCCATTGCCGGCAGTGGCACAGTCCGAATCGGTGCGACGCACTGAGTTCCTGCACTTCTTTTGGCGACTTTGAGGGGCGATTTCAACACATCTGTGCAGGAGCCTTCACAAATACGGGTTTGAAATCGTGCAAGTTCAGCTGAACTTCAGACCTGCCTCCAATGTGAACGTAGGCTCAAAGATGCATACCAGCGCATTCTGTCAATACACACCTGCTGAGGCTTTTGGTTACCACAAATCCAGGCGTATTTTATGCTGTACACTAATAATCGTTAAAAGATCGCGATCTTGATTCAACCTCCCCTCACGATCTACACCTGACATTTCCTGTGAACAGTGCAGGGTGACTTAAGTCGCGCTCCATGCAGTGCAATGGACCCGTTCTAATAGGAGCGACACAAGTCGCTCCGACTTAGAAAAAGGTTCCTGTACTACTTTTGGGGCGACTTGCATTGACTTCTATTACAGAAGTCGCTTGCAAGCCACGCTGAGTCGCCCCTGAAGTCAGATCGCCTATGTGTGAACCAGAGCTGTCAAAAAATGCTGGAGAGTGTTCAACATACCTCAGCCTGCATTCACACAGGGACGACTTCAGCGCAACTTTGCTAGGCGATTTCAGTGCGACTTCAGGTGACTTACAATGCGACTTCATGCCAGGCGACTTTGCCTGTGGCCAATCAGAGCAGGGAGGGAGGGGGTTGCCCTGGATAAATGATTTTCTTTTCACTGTAAAGTCGCTTCCATGTAGATGGGGGATCTTCTATTCTATGGGCACAAGTCGGATAGAAGTCGCTCCGACTTCAGTAGTGTACATTAAGACGGCTCCCATTCATTTCAATGGTATTTCAAATGTCAAGCGACTTGGGGCGATTTGAGGCGACTCAAGTCGGAGCGCAAGTCACCCCTGTGTGAAGGGGCACTCAGCGCTTGGAGATAGAGAAGACAAGTGATATAGTGTATCATCATTCAGCTCCTGGCAGAGCCCAGCGCCATGTCAACACGTGCAGGGGGTTTCCACGCATGTGCAAAGACAGGCAAGGTATTGGACTTCTCTGTTGCCAGCCTTTTGCGCATGCGTAAGGAATTCAGGGCTGGCGTATGTGCAGATGTGCTTCAGGGCTCTCTCAGGAACTGAGTGACGGGGCGGGGAGAACCTGGCGAAAGAAAAATTGGAAGTGCTACTTTGCAGTGCAAATAAAGTACAGGGTGGGCCATTTATATGCATACACCTTAATAAAATGGGAATGGTTGGTGATATTAACTTCCTGTTTGTGGCACATTAGTATATGTGAGGGGGGAAACTTTGCAAGATGGGTGGTGGCCATTTTGAAGTTGGCCATTTTGAATTCAACTTTTGTTTTTTCAATAGGAAGAGGGTCATGTGACACATCAAACTTATTGGGAATTTCACAAGAAAAACAATGATGTGCTTGGTTTTAACGTAACTTTATTCTTTCATGAGTTATTTACAAGTTTCTGACCACTTATAAAATGTGTTCAATGTGCTGCCCATTGTGTTGGATTGTCAATGCAACCCTCTTCTCCCACTCTTCATACACTGATAGCAACACCGCAGGAGAAATGCTAGCACAGGCTTCCAGTATCCGTAGTTTCAGGTGCTGCACATCTCGTATCTTCACAGCATAGACAATTGCCTACAGATGACCCCAAAGATAAAAGTCTAAGGGGGTCAGATCGGGAGACCTTGAGGGCCATTCAACTGGCCCACGACGACCAATCCACTTTCCAGGAAACTGTTCATCTAGGATGCTCGGACCTGACACCCATAATGTGGTGGTGCTCCATCTTGCTGGAACTATGATGTCGGTGATAGGGAATTGCTGGCCATTTAGTCGGCTTTGGAGGAATGGCGGTACCTCCTGGAAGGAGCAGCTCACCCGGCATTGGTTTTTACTGACCATAAAAAAAACATAAAAAAACCATATGCTGTGAAGATACGAGATGTGCAGCACCTGAAACTACGGATACTGGAAGCCTGTGCTAGCATTTCTCCTGCGGTGTTGCTATCAGTGTGTGAAGAGTGGGAGAAGAGGGTTGCATTGACAATCCAACACAATGGGCAGCACATTGAACACATTTTATAAGTGGTCAGAAACTTGTAAATAACTCATGAAAGAATAAAGTTATGTAAAAACCAAGCACACCATTGTTTTTCTTGTGAAATTCCCAAAAGGTTTGATATGTCACATGACCCTCTTCCTATTGAAAAAACAAAAGTTAGATTCAAAATGGCCAACTTCAAAATGGCCGCCATGGTCACCACCCATCTTGCAAAGTTTCCCCCCTCACATATACTAATGTGCCACAAACAGGAAGTTAATATCACCAACCATTCCCATTTTATTAAGGTGTGTCCATATAAATGGCCCACCCTGTATATTAAAAGAAATTAATAAAATGTCCCAACGAGAGAAGAGAGGGAAAAGGAGGTAGGGCAGTTCAAGATGTGATTTAGGATGAAGGTCTGCTTTAATATGTTGATTTCCAATAATCATCAGGTCCATCTAGTGGCCACAATGCTCTATTTTTCCTGGAATATCTCAATCAGAAAAAATACCACATCATAGCCACTAGATGGTGCTGACAGTCATAGGAAATTACTGTATTAAGGGAAATACTGGCAAAATTCATCAAGGATTGGCAAATGCTTGTCACATTCATTTGATACATTTTTTAACAAATAGACCCTTTAATGTAATCAGGATGTATGGACCTTTTTCAGGACAAATTGGACCACTGGCCAAAAATAGTAAAAATAAATATATATATATTTTTTTTAAACATTAGCTGTATATCTTTTGCCATTACTCAGACCCACCAGCAAAAACAACCCAAAATAAATTCTCCTGCTCCTACAGGGCCGAATAAGAAATAACACACACGTACAGCATTTTGCCTTAACAGATCATGTGATCACTGTGATTGGCTGTCACAGTGATTAGGAGCCTGTTGTGACCTGGACCTGTTAGTGACAGTGCGATCACAATGTTGGGGGCGCACTTCAGACACAAAACAGCGACGCACACACCGATCAGCCTTAACATGGTGGTCACTGACAGGTGAAGTGAATAACATTGATTATCTCTTTACAATGTCATCTGAAAGTTGGTGGGATATATTGGTCAGCAAGTGAACATGTTGTCCTTGAAGTTGATGTGTTGAAAGCCGAAAAAATGGGCAAGTGTAATAATTTGAGTAACTGACAACGGCCAAATTGTAATGGCTAAACTACTGGGTCAGAGCAACTCCAAAACTGTATCTCTTGTGGGATGTTCCCGGTCTGCACCAAAAGTGCTCCAAGGAATCCGCAAACCAGTGATAGGATCATGAGGGGCCAAGGATCATTGATGCACATGGAGAGACAAGGTTGGCCTGAGTAGTCTGATCCAATAGAAGAGCTACTGTAGATCAAATTGCTGAAAAAGTTGATGCTGGTTCCTATAGAAAGGTGTCGGAGCGTCGCAGTTTGTTATGTATGGGGCTGTGTAGCCACAGACTGGTCAGGGTGCCCATGCTGACCTGTGTCCACAGCCAACAGCACCTACAATGGGCACGTGATCATCAGAACTGGACCAGAGAGCAATATATGAAGGTGGTCTGATCTGATGAATCACATTTTCTTTTACATCATGTGGTTGACTGGGTGCAAGTGCTTACCTGGAGCAGAGGGAACCCCAGTAATTAGGCAAAATGCACTGTTCTGTCCCACTTACAGGTATTTTTTCTGTGTTTTATTTAACTACATCCATTGCTAATAATGTGTATAATGTGTGGAGAATTTGGGCTACTACAACCTGTTTATTATGTGATCTTCTCCCTCTGTCCTCTCCTCCTGCTTAGTGCTAGTTAGTTCAGTTCTAGCTAGCCCCCCCCCCCCCAAAGGACTGGAAAACCACGACAACCGACACCTGTGTCCA
>BLSH010177841.1:430119-459142 GCA_018402905.1 Glandirana rugosa | reverse complement strand
AGTTGTTTGCGTTTACCCACCCCTCTTTTTTTGATACAGCTTGGGGACGTCCCCATGAAGTTAATGAAGAAGCTGCGTCTGTCAGTGAACGTAAGGAGAAAAAGGGATTTTATTAAAACTTACCGTAAAATCCTTTTCTCCGAGTTCACTGACAGACGCAGCACCCACCCCTCTGAGCTCTGTTTTGGTACGGCTTGTGTACGAACTGGAGAGCTATGCTGTGAGGGGATTTTATGTAGGAAGAGAGGACGGCCCCCAAGGGAGGGGCCAGCTGATCTTTTCCCTGCCTAGTTAACTCCTAGTTGGACGAACATAAAACCCCATGAAGTTAATGAAGAAGCTGCGTCTGTCAGTGAACTCGGAGAAAAGGATTTTACGGTAAGTTTTAATAAAATCCCTTTTTTTCTACGCCCTGAACAAGGTCTCTCAGCCCGCTAAGGCCTCCGTGGGGAGCCAGAAGCGTCCCTGGCAGCGTAAGACCGAGAAGGTGGAGAAGTCGTCCTCCGCATGATGGGTCGCCCCCGCCCGCTGTTCGGGTGGGGGGACGGCTCTTGCGGTTCGTGGATCGGTGGACCTCTTGCATCTCGGATCTTTGGGTGCGCGAGGTGGTTTTGTCCGGGTACAAGATAGAGTTCCGTACCCAGCTCCCGGACAGGTTCTTCGCCTCCAATCTGAGGCTTCCCCCGGGGCGACGGCAGGCCCTGTTTGGGGCCGTGCAAGTCCTGCTCCGCCAGAGGGTGATTGTTCCGGTCCCCTCTGCGGAACGTTTCCAAGGTTTCTATTCAAATCTTTTTGTGATTCCGAAAAAAGATGGGGTCAGGCCTGTCCTGGACATGAAGGCTCTCAACCTCTTTGTGAGGGCGCGGAAATTCAGAATGGAATCTGTCCGCTCTGTGGTGGCGGCGCTTCGTCAGGGAGACTTCTTGGCCTCCTTGGACATCAAGGACGCGTATCTGCACGTGCCCGTAGGTGCGCGTCACCAGCGCTTTCTGCTCTTTGCGATGGGGAATCTCCACTACCAGTTTGTGGCCCTTCCGTTCGGTCTGGCCTCAGCTCCGCGGGTCTTCACCAAGCTCTTAGCCCCAGTGGTGGCCTATCTCGACGACCTTCTTTCGGCCTCAGCTTTGAGAGACAGTGTGGACATCATCCTCGGTTCCCTGCGGGACTTCGGCTGGGTGATCAATCTTCCGAAGTCCGTGCTGACTCCCTCGCTCCGGTTGGAATATCTGGGCTTGGTCCTAGACACGGAGCGGGTGAAGGTGTTTCTTCCTGCCGCCAAGGTGTTGACGCTCCAAGTAGCCGTGCGGGCCCTGCTGTCGCAGTGGTGGTCCTCCCTAAGATTTTGCATGAGGGTGTTAGGGCTGATGGTGTCCACCTTCGAGGCGGTACCGTATGCCCAAAGTCGCACCTGGTCCCTACAGCTTGCAATTCTGCTGCGGTGGGACAAGTCTCCGTTATCCCTGGATCGGGTGATCAGGTTGGACCCGATGTTCCCTTGTCTGGTGGCTGCGGGCCCCGGCCTTGGGGCTGGGGAAGTCGTTTCTGCCCGTGGAATGGACGGTGATCACGACGGATGCCAGCCTATACAGCTGGAGGGGGGGGGTCGTGGGGCTGTTGTCGACCCAGGGTCGCTGGTCCCCGGAGGGTTCCCGTCTCCCGATCAATGTGCTGGAACTTCGAGTGATCAGGGTTTGCCTCTCCCACTGGACGAGGAGGTTGCATGGTTGGTCTGTTTCGGGTCCAGTCAGACAACGCCATGGCTGTGGCTTACGTGAACCATCAAGGGGGAACGAGAAGTGCGGCAGCGGCGTCGGAAGTTGCCCACATTCTGAGGTGGGCAGAGCTTCACGTGCCGGCAATATCTATCGTTCACATTCCGGGCGTCGAAGATCGGCAGGCGGACTACCTCAGTCACCAGAGGCTGGATCAGGGAGAGTGGTCCCTGCACCCGGAAGTGTTCCGCCAGATTTGTCAAAAGTGGGGCACGCCAGACGTGGACCTACTGGCGTCCCGGCTCAATCGGAAGGTGCAGGCCTTTGTGAGCAGAACAAGGGATCCATTGGCAGATGCGGCGGATGCCCTCGTGGCTCCGTGGTCTCGGTACCAACTTCTCTATGCCTTCCCTCCACTTCCGCTGCTCCCGCGCCTATTGCGCAGGATAGAGGCAGAAGGGATCCCAACCATTCTGGTAGCGCCAGATTGGCCTCGGCATCCTTGGTACGCCGACGTGGTGCGGATGGTGGTCGATGTTCCCTGGCGGCTCCCGCTTTGCGTGGACCTGCTTTCACAGGGACCCATCTTGCAATCTGCTTTACCCTCGCTGCCTTTAACGGCCTGGCTATTGAGTCCCAGGTGTTAAAGGATAGGGGACTCTCTGAGTCAGTGATCCCCACTATGCTCAAGGCGCGTAAGGCCACTTTGTGTAAGATTTATCACCGCACCTGGAAGACTTATATTGCCTGGTGCGAGGCGGGGGGATGGAATCCCCGTTCTTTCTCAGTGGCTTGGGTGCTGGCCTTCCTTCAGCAAGGCCTAGATCACAAGTTGGCATTGAGCACGATTAAGGGACATATTTCTGCCCTGGCGATTCCTTTTTCAGCTTCCGTGGCGACGCATTCATTGATTCGAAACCTTTGTCCAGGGGGTTCGTCATGTCGCTCCCCAGGTACGGTCGCCTTTGGTGCCTTGGGACCTTAATCTGGTCCTCTCAGTGCTTCAGAAGCTGCCCTTCGAAAATATCAGGGAAATTTCCCTGCAACTGCTTTCGCAGAAAGTGGCTTTCCTGGTGGCTATTACATCCGCTAGGCGGGTGCCTGAGCTGGCGGCTCTGTCCTGTAGGTCTCCGTACTTGCTCCTACATAGAGATAAGGTGGTTTTGCGTCCTTCTCCTTCTTTCTTACCGAAGGTGGTCTCTTCTTTTCACATCAATGAGGACTTTGTCCTCCCTTCGCTGTGTCTGAACCCGTCTCATCCTAGGGAGGTTACTTTGCACTCCCTGGATGTGGTTAGGGCCCTGCGGGTGTATCTGGCGGCCACGGCCTCTTTTCGGAAGTTGGATGCGCTTTTTGTCGCATTGGATGGTCCACGCAAGGGGATGGCGGCCTCGTCAGCCACTATTTCCCGTTGGATACGACAGACGGTGACCCGTGCGTATGCTGTTCGGAGCCAGGAGCCCCCCTTTCCGTTCATGGCTCACTCTACCAGGGCGATAGTACTTCCTGGGCTGTCCAACATCAGGCGTCGATTTCTCACGTGTGCAAGGCGGCCACTTGGACCTCGGTGCACACTTTTCAAAATTTTACAGAGTTGATGTTGCAGCGTCCTCGGATGCTGCTATTGGCCGCAAAGTTTTGCAGGCGGTGGTGTGAGGCGCGTCTGGCACCTCCCGGAGAACTTTTCTGTTAGCTACAGTTGTTTCTTGTTGCCCACCCCTCGTTGTGACACTGCTTTGGGACGTCCCCACATGTCAAGAATAAGAGGCTGCGTCCGTCAATGAACGAAAGAGAAAATAGGATTTTTTTGACTTACTGTAAAATCCTTTTCTCGGAGTTCATAGACGGACGCAGCACCCACCCCTCTTTGTTTGAGTTTGTACTGCTTGTTACGAACTGAGTTGCTAAGCAGGGCAGGAGGGGTTATGCCAAGTGAGGACTGTCCCCTGGGAGGGGCTGTGTCTGCTTTTTGCTGAACTACGTTCTGCCTAGTCCACTCTTAATGAAAGGTGCATAAACCCCATATGTCAAGAATAAGAGGCTACGTCCGTCAATGAACTCAGAGAAAAGGATTTTACGGTAAGTCAAAAAAATCCCATTTTCTCATCAGCAGTTTTAGGACCTCTATCAGTGTCTGGTTAAAACTTGTAGGAGGAATTTTCATTCTCCCCTGATTGTCATATGAGGCTGTAGGACCCCAGACCCTCTGTCTGGACAGTGCTGATTGGCCCTGTGCTGATTACATGCACCCTCCCAAGGAAAAAAAAAAAAAACTCTCTAGCAATACACACCAAACTGAGCATGTGCAGAGTGCCTCCAATGCTCTGTACTATCAGGAGATTGTTTGGGGACAGTGGAAGAAGGGGAGCATCTGTGCATACAGGATCAAATAGCCTTTTCACACAATGTGGAGGATTAACCCCCTAAGGTTCCACAGTGAGTATAACAAGCATTCGTTACTGCATATACAGACTGATTTTACTGCTGTGGGTTTAGTAACCCTTAAAATTACTTTCGATGCGACCTTCACATTTTTGCATATTTCCTCTTCCATGGTTTTCTTTTTGTATTTAATCAGAAAGGTAGATATCAGCCACACAGGGAGTGCATTGTTTTCCGTAAGTCAGCCGATGCATAGACATACATTAGGCTGTTAAGCACAACTATCGTGTAGCACTATAAAGCATGAAGCAGAGCTTGTATATGTAATGAGGAAATATGGCTGCCCACATGTATGCATGCAATCTGCAGTATATGTAGAAACAGGGTTTTTAAAATACAGAAGTATTTACATGAAGCCAATCTCTTTTGCATGCTTATTGTGGAAAAAAAACCCTGACAAGACTATATATTCCAAAACCCCTTCCCACCCAGCCCTGGCATCCCTTTAACTGGGTCTTAGGACACGGGGGACAGAAAAAGCTGCCAATCACATGACCTCTGTGATTGGCCATCACAGCTGGTCCCATCATTTTTGGAGACCAGGATCTCTCTGACAGCCGATCATTCAGCTGGGAGTGTGCAGTGAATGTGCTCTTTACTCAGAAACCTTGCCCATCCATATATGTGTGTGCGGGTGATAAAGCCCATCCTCTTTCCTGCTGCACATATGCATTACGTGCGCAGCAAGAGGTTAGGGGAATAGTGTGACTAGGATTGGGACTGGTCTTTCTTTTTCAGTGTAAAACAAGTTATGATTGGCTTCTGTGAGGTTACTCAATTTTTACACTGCTAGCCTTAAAAGCTGGTAAAATTAGCTTAAGTGGTGTTAACAAAGAATTCCAGGTATGGCATTTTTTACATAGTTACATTGGTGTGGCTTGCACCAAAGTACCTATGCATATACCAAACCACCTGGAAGTTGGAAATCACTATAGTAGGCACTGTTACTCCAGTGACCTCCACTAGCTCCTGGGTCTCACGTGGAGCGATTGTCCTGTTGCATTGTGAACACAGGAATTCAGCTGCTCAGCACAGGCACCATTCAGAGAATACTTTGCATCTCCTCAATAGATGCAAAGCGTTCGCTGATTGGATGAGGTGGGGCAGTGATGTCACACTCTCCATCTTGTTCAATCAAAGACCACTTTGCATTCATTGAGAAAATGCAAAGCATTCTCTGAATGGCGCCCGTGCCAAGCAGCCAATCTCCTGTGTTCACAGGGCAGCAGGACAGTTGCTCAGCATGGGATCCATAAGCTAGTGGAGATCACTGGAGTTCTGCAGTGATTTCCAGCTTCTAGAGGGAACCTACAGGTATGCATAGTTTCATTGGTCTAAGCGAAGTTCAGCTTTAAAGTACTGCTTCACCTCTCCTATCGCATCGCATTATAAGACAACGCAGTCAGATCTTCAAGTCCTGAGAAAAGCGTTCCCATTGTGCTTGGTGCTTTAGCAAAGTTGGAGACACACACACACAAAGTTCTCTGTTGGTGTAATTTGTGAAAGGCTTGTCATTTTTATTCAGGTGGAGGGAGAGTAGTCCAGGTTTCTGGACCGGCATAGTACATGGGCGTGTGTGGACCCTGACACAGAAGGATGACCGCCTTTGGTATGCAGTCTACACCAAAGCAGATGAAGAAGAGGGGAAATCCAATAAGGAAATTCAGAAGAAGGCTACCAAGAGAAAGCTGCAGAAGACAACTTCCAATGCAATCAACCCTGAAGACATAAAACAAGAAAATGACGATGACTGGACAAATGTACCTAATCATATTGACGCCAAAGACTGTAAGAAAGATGGGGAAACACTGGAGGATTATTTCCAGCTGCATCTCCGTCTCCAGGATCTCTATAAGCAGTGGGGAGAATCTGACACCAACTTTCAGAAAGTAGCCAGAGAGTTTTCAGGTAATTATTTGATAAATATATCTGTGTATTTTTTAAATGTGTTTTTTATAGAATTTTTCAGCAGTTTTCAGAGAACATACAAGGGCTGTCAACATGACTCTAAGGCCAGTTTCACACTGCTGTGTATTAAAAAAAGCTGGTTGTTAAGGAAGTGGGTGCCAGCTATGCTATTCACTGGTTGTTAAGGACACTGGCAGGTGCTGGCTACTTAACAACTACTAAATGGCGTAACTGGAGCCCACTGGCATCCTTAATGACCAGTGAATAGCTGGCTGTTTTAAGGATTTGACAACCAACAGCGTTTAATACCCATTTCGGCACATGCGCAGTGAAGAAACAGCCTCCATGCCTTTTTTTTCACTATGATCGTGCCGTGACTGGCGGCTCCCGCGACTCCGGCCAGTCACAGAGCTGGAGATCACGGCCCCAGAAGGAAGAGGGGCAGAAGATTGACACTGCCAGCACAGGGGACAGCGCTAGACATTGCAGGCTTCGTTTGCAGGTAAGTGGCACATAATTCATTATGCATCTACTTTGCAGGGGAATGTAGAAGGAAGTAAACTCAATCTGGGTTTATTTCCTCTTTAAGGACGCCGGGGGTGCCAGCTCCGCTTTGCAATGGTTGTTAAGGACACTGATGGGTGCTGGCTCCTTAACAACCAGCATCTTTTTAAAAAAAAAGCTGTCATGAGACCCCCATAAACACGCCCTAGGTGCGTTTTTAGTGCATCTTCTTTGACTCAAAATGGAAGGTGCATTTTTGGTGCACTTTTGAAAAGCTCACCAAAGATGCAGCATGCAGGACTTTTCAAACCCCTTTGCAGCAATGTGAAAAGTTACATAGGATTTAAAGGGGAATACTTTTGATGCAATGCTTTTGTCATGCTGAAGAGGTGCTCTATAGTGCAGCAGAAGTACACCAGTGTGAAAGTGTTCTAATATCGCTAGAACTAGTCATACACATTTTATATTAATATGTCAATTTATGGCATTCTAAAACTGAGATAACTTCTCCAAATGCTTAAAAGGTGTGTTCTTTTTCATCTTGTTTCAACTCTGTAAATTTTGGGATCAGCGGGTCAGCCTAATAGGCTGAATAAGATCAGCAGTGACCCCTGTATTTCTGCCATGACAGATTCCCTTCGAGGCTCAGTCCAACTTTTATGGCATAATATTTTCTCCCCCCATGGGCCCCTTCACCTGACTTTTCTGTCAACATTTATAGCACAACTGTCCATCCATAAATGCCAGGGTGCTAGGTGTAATTCTAGACCACATCCAATTGTTATCCAAATCTTGCCACCTCAACCTCTGTAACAATTCCAAAACATACCCCTTCTTGGGGCAATGACACTACAAAGCTTCTAATTGATTCCCTGGTCATCTCTCGTCTTGACTACTGCAGCTCGCTCGTCATTGGCTTACCTTTGCATAGGCTATCCCCACTTCAGTCCATCATGAATGCTGCCAGACTCCATCACCTTCCCAACCATTCAATGTCTGCTACTCCTCTCTGCCAATCCCTCCATTGGCTTCTGCTCACCCAATGAAATTAATTCAAAATTCTAACAACATATGAAGCTATCCACAACTCTGCCCCCCCCCGTTAAACCCCTAACCTAGTCTCAAACCGTTCCCTTCACTCCTCCCAAGACCTCCTGCTCCCTAGCTCCCTTTTCACCTCCTCCTGTGCTCCCCTCCAGGACTTCTCCTGAGCCTCTCCCATACTCTGGAACTCCATACCCCAATCAGTCCAACTATCTCCTACACTGTCTACCTTTGGGCAATCCTTGAAACCCCACCTCTCCAGAGAAGCTTATCCTGCCTCCACCTAACTACATTTTTCTTTTCCCTTTCAACTTATCCCCCACAGTTATTACCTTTTGTGTCACTTGGCCCTCTCTTTTATTATTGTAAGCTCTAACAAACAGTAAAGCGCTTCACAAACTGTTGTCTCTATATAAATCCTGTATAATAATAATAATGTTTTATGTTTCACCCATGTAGCACCCTCTAGTGTGCTACTAGATTAGTAAAGGCACATTTATGTATGACTCATGATTAGTTTATTGCAGGTCAGGCTGGGTGACTCACAGATGCAGCCCTCTGGTACCTTCCCTGGATCTGAAAGCTTGGAGAAACTTCTAGAAGTTAGGGGGTGGAGGAGAGGAGGACTGATCTGCACACTTGAGGGAACTTGGCTAATCCCCAGGCAGAATGCTCTGGCAGGACGGCAGGGTCAGCCCTTAAATATGGAGGAGCCATGCCAGCAAAGAGGTCAGGCGGAACATTGAGTGCTAAGAAGACTGTCAGTGGCCTTAGGAGGGGACCCCTGTGTCTGGGGTGGGGGGCTCTGCCTCTAGGCTGGGCTCGGGCTGGCTTGGGATGGTCCGAACAGCATTACGGTTTGAAAAGGGATCTTGCCTAAGGAGCAGCTGGGACCAAAGAGGACAGAGTGAGTACATTAGCACACCCAGGGATTCACAAGGGGGGGGGACTGCCACATGTAGCAAGCCTTTCAGGAGGACAGCGTTGTGCTCAACCCTTCCTATCCCTTGCCTTGGGAGATCCTTGTAGCAGCCAGGTGGGGCTGGTGCACAAGCAGCCAGAGGGGCTGGTAGTACTTGTAGGAAGTAGAGCTGGGAGTTCTACGCTGGAGTTGGAGATACTCTGGTATGCAGCTTACATCACAATGTGCTACTTTCTAGAGGGGCTGAGAGTTCCTAGTCCTTAATGGGCTTTTGCATTCTGATTATTAGAGACTGTCAGTGTCCAGGAAGGAGAACAGTTCAGGATCTTGTACATAGGGAGGAAGTTGTCCCTGTTTATTGTTACAGTCAAGCCAGGCATCCCATAATTCCTATTCCCCATCCAAGTTATTACTCCTAATAAAACAACAAAAACCAAGCTCAAAGACTGTTCCTTGTGTCTGGTTGAAAGTGGGAAATGCTTGTCGCCTGGCTGTGGGAAACCAGTTAGCAGCAGCCCTTGAGGGGTTAGTACTACACCCACATTTAGGGTGTAACATGAAACATGATGGCATTCACCTCCCTCTCCCCTCCTTAACTGAATTGTGGGGTTCATCCTTCAGGAAAACCCTGTTATTTTTTTAATTTAGTATGGCTGTGCTTAGCTCTTAATACACAATCGTGTCATTGGTTTATTATTTTTACATTCTTTTACTACGAATTTTGTAAAGAGTAGGGAGGGACCTCTCTTTCCTCACCGGTGTGATTCATTGGCACTTCCTCCAGCCAGGTTCATACCTCCATGTGGACCTGAGGCCGAGGGAAAGCTTTTCAAGAACCTGTGCATGGCACCTGCAGTGCACTGATCACTATTGCAATGCTCTGTAGGCACCAATGCAAACATTTAATAAAGGCATATCCTATTCCTGATATGTGACTGCTGTACCATGTACTTGTATGGGAAAGTATCCTGTTCACGTTGTATTGCTTCCTTTGTGTGAAATCTCTGGTGTTCCTGCCATTCCCTCTGTTTTACTATTAAAACTGACCACACTAAGCAGAAGAGCACAGTGTGGTCAGTTCTCTAGCTGTGCTGGGAACTCCGCTTGCTTTCCTCCAATGATTACTTATCCTGACATGCCCCCGATGCACAGCCATTCACTAGGAAACTGTGTGCTGCTGCTTCTCCTCCCACAGCTCTTATGCAGCTGAGAACAGAGGGAATGTGATCACTTATAAAAAAGGGGAAAAAGGGTATTTATTATTTTTTTTGTTTTTTTTATATCTATACAAAAATGTTTTGCCTTTCATTCCTATTTTAAACTTAATGGGTTGTTTTACAAGGTGAACATTTACAATCACTTTAACTTTTACAAATGGAGGACTCTGCTTCTAAGGCTGGACTCTCACTTTTGGGTTTTTGCTTGATGCATTTTTCCCCTGAAATGAATAGAAATGCACCTCAACGCATGCTTTAAGGCTGGGTTCCTCAAACTATGGCCCTCCAGTTGTTCAGGAACTACAATTCCCATCATGCCTAGTCATGTCTGTGAATGTCAGCGTTTTACAATGCCTCATGGGATGTGTAGTTCCGCAACAGCTGGAGGACCGTAGTTTGAGGATCCCTGCTTTAAGGTGTGCATCAACCTTGATATGCATTGTATTACGTCTCCATTGGTTTCAAAACAGATAGGTGTTAATCCAGCTTTAAACCAATTCTGAAGAACATTCAAACTTCATATTCCTGATCTCCTAGGGCTCTTTCACACGGGTTTTGAATTCTACAGCAGCCTTAACATGCATTTACGCACCTATAGTGTTAATCAGCGTTTTGGTTGCATTGTATAGGCATTCATGTTGTGTCAGGCAATGCTCCTCAAATGCCTTGTGAGATGTGCTTTTTTTTTAATTTGTACAAGGTTTAAAATGGGAAATTAACATTTTTTGATGACTTGCAACTGCACCTTAAATGCATTGCGTTTCAATAGAAGTTAGAGCTGCACGATTCTGGCCAAAATCAGAATCACGATTTTTTTGCTTAGAATAAAGATCACGATTCTCTCATGATTCTCACGGTGTAACATCTTACATATACAAAAAAATTGGGCTAACAGCACTGTTTAGTTTTTTGAAACGGTAATTTTTCCAAAAAAATTGAGTTTGAAAGACCGCTGCGCAAATACCGTGTGACATAAAATATTGCAACAACCGTCATCTTATTCTCTATGGTCTCTGTTAAAAAAATATATAATGTTTGGGGGTTCTAAATCATTTTCTAGCAGAAAATACTAGATTTTTATTTGTAAGCAGCAAAATCAGAAAAGATTTAGTCTTTAAATGGTTAAACTGAACGTCTTCTATACACGGGAGTTCATTCCTTTGAAGTAGTTACTTTGTGTCTCTTCTAGCGTCTTTTACCAGCACGACTTCAGAACTTGGCTCTCTGCCCAGACTTGACAGTCTCCCCAGAGACTCAAGTCGCTCCGACTTAGAAAAGACTTCAGGCGACTTACATTGACTTTTATTACAGTCAAGTCGCACTGAGTCACTCCGCAAGTCGGACCCCATTAACTGCACTAAAAATCGTGGTAATGCCTGATGGAGATCGAAGGGGGGGTGGATCGAGATCGCGACTTTTATATGATTAATTGTGCAGCTCTAATAGAAGCTAATGGAGGCAGTTGCGAAGCATCGGGTGGCACAGTAGTGTAGTGGATAGCACTTTCGCCTGGCAGCAAATGGGTCGCTTGTTCAAATCCCAACCACAACACCCGGTTTCCTCCGGGTACTCCGGTTTCCTTCCACACTCCAAAGACATGCTGGTAGGTTAATTGAATCCTGTCTAAATTGACCCTAATATGTGTATATATGAATTAGGGACCTTAGATTGTAAGCTCCTTGAGGGTAGGGACTGTTGTGAATGTACAATGTATATGTAAAGTGCTGCGTAAATTAATGGCGCTATATAAGTACCTGAAATAAATAAAAATAAATAAATCAATGCCTGCAGAACTCTGCAGGCAGAGTTCGTTTTGCCTCGATGCAACATAAGGCAGCGCGAACGTTGCAATGTGAACACCTCCATCCACTCCCCATTTTAACCGTTTTGAATGCCGCTGATAGGTGGTCAGAAAGCGGTAAAAACTCGACCCGATTGCCTATTTTCAATGCCTGTGTGAAAGAGCCCTGTGGTAATCAAACCAAGGTCCTCCACTATAATGATGGGGTCGATTAATTCTAGGAGCTTGAGAATCTTCACTCAGTAAAATGTTTGTATTCACTTTGATTACCCAATCATGTTCAGATGAAATAAAAAACATTTGCTTTTTGATTAGATAATTGAAGGGAATCTTCATTTATTGAGTAAAGATACTCCGCTTCTTTTGTAAATCAGCCTCATTGTACAATGCCATCCTTCTCGTGCTGCAGCTGTGTGTTATAATCCATGAAGTAAAGTGTTGCCGCCTCTCTCTCCAGGAATTCGGATCCTGCGCCAGGATCCCGTTGAATGTCTCTTCTCATTCATCTGCACCTCCAACAACCACATCTCGCGTATCACAGGAATGATCGAGCGAGTTTGCAGCACTCTGGGAAGACGCCTGTGCCGACTCGATTCTGTGGATTATTACTCCTTCCCCAGTCTCCAGGCCTTGGCAGGTAAGCCGCTTCTCTAAACATTACCTGGCTGCAGGAAAGTGGTGTTCAAAAGCAAACAACTTCTAGTTTTGTTCTAGGTCTCCAGATTTGATCTAGTTGTTGTGCTGTTACTGTTTATACTCTACTAAGGCAGCGCTAAATCCCCTCAGTTGAAAAAAAAAATAAAATAAATTACATATACACTCACCGGCCACTTTATTAGGTACACCTGTTCAATTGCTTGGTAACACAAATTGCTAATCAGCCAATCACATAGCAGCAACTCAGGGCATCGTGAAGACGACTTGCTGAAGTCCAAACTGAGCATCAGAATGGGGAAGAAAGGGGATTTAAGTGCCTTTGAACATGGCATGGTTGTTGGTGCCAGACAGGCTGGTCTGAGTATTTCAAAAACTGCTGATCTACTGGGATTTTCACACACAACCATCTCTAAGGTTTACAGAGAATGGTCTGAAAAAGGGAAAATATCCAGTGAGCGTATTATTTCAAAATAGTGAAATAACGGGTGCATTATTCACAGTTCATAAATGAGTTCATTCAAAACAAAAGTTTCAACATTGCAAGAAAGAGTCCGGTGTGGTGTAAACCTCCTTATAGCAGTGTACATAGATTAAAGTGCAAGTGCCTTTAAATTCATCCATTGCAAAGTAATTTCACCTAAAGAATCCTTTGCAAAAACGATATGAGCCCCCTATTTCAGCGCACGCTCCATCTCAGATCCTTTCACCGCTCCACCATGCTCAAGTAAAAATGAACACTTACCAAAACCCCATGACCCTCTGTATATGAGTGGTTATGGTCAGCATGTGCAGACACCCCAAATGGCTCTTCTCCTACTTGGTACCCCAGATAGTAGACCTTTCCACTTCTGAATGTTGCTAGGATGCCCAAGTATGGAAAATAAACATGCCCAGATTAGTGTAAAACCATAAAGACTGAATTTATTACATTAATCAATTGCACTCGCATATAAAAGAAATCTCAGAACTTTAAAACAACTTAGCCTTCATCTAACATAGATCGGAACACTCCACAGTATATGATGACATCACTGCACTTAGGCCACGCCCTATGTGTTTCGCCACAGAATAACTTCATCAGGGCAACGTTACTAATGAACAGCTAAAATAAAAAAAATAATGGAGAAGGAATTGCTTCTTAACACTTCAACGACAAAATATACAATATCCGTGTGACGCACACTTGTACGTTTTTCAGAAGTGAGAGAATACAGATAAACCCTGTAATGAGACCATTATAGAGACTGCCATTGCTCAGCTTACCCGAATTTACTTGAAAATACCTAGCAGTCATACAGATCCAAGGGCTTTCACGTCTTTCTAGTCTCAGACCTGGAATTAATATATGTGGATCAACAGAACTATATTTTCCCAGTATTCACTTACTACATGTTGGTTCTGGGTCAGTGAGTCACAGTATTAGGCCTCATACACACGGACGTTTTTTTACTCTGGCGTTTTTTGCAGCTCTCCATGTTAGTCAATAGCCCCATAAAAACGTTGGCGTTTTTGAGCTGCAGGTGGCGTCGGTGTTAGTGAGCAGAAAGTAGAACCCATGGCCATCGCGTTCTGAGGCTGTAACGTTTTGACGTTTTTTGACGCCGACGCCACAAAACGCCAACAAACGCCACCTAATATTGTACCGGCGTTTTTTGACGCCGACGTTTTTAGGTTGAAAAATAGCAGAGGGATGATTTTTTTTAAAAAACGCCTATTGACGCCGACGCTCACTAACGCTCAAAAACGCCAATGCATAACGCCGAAAAACGTCGACTTTTTTTCCTTGACGTCGGACCCAACATTTTGTTTATTTTTTTAGATACGCCCGTGTGTATGAGGCCTTAAAATCACAGAAAGGCAGAAGGTCTACAATGGGTGCTAGTGAAGGTATGAGCGGAGCACTGTGCATGAATTAAAAAGTTCTGGAAACTCCAGCTAGTTGGAGATCTGTGGTCACTTTATAGGTGTGCGACATAAAACATAGCCAGTATATTTAGGAGGATTGGGGCTGTTTTGCATCACAGCCTGTAGATGGAGCTAGAGGTCTCTGGCAATATTGGCAAACACTGTTCACTTGTAGAAGATTCATTCTTCATCTCTCAGCAGAGCAAGCCATGTTTCGGAACATAATACACATAACAATGTTGTCATACATATGTCATTCAGATAAAAGAAGAGGGAGCACCAGCCTTGTGCATTATCCCAAGTACATTTTATTTTGTATAAAAAAGATAAGAACTACTCACAAGCATATGGATATGAATATGCATAAACAGGCTTTCATCCCATAGCTATACAGTCCTGAGACCAGCACTCCCCAGATCATAGGGGAGACCATATAGGGGTCTCTGCTGGCTAACGCGTTTTGAAGGTAGACCTTCTTCCTCAGAGTCTAACCTTGTCATTCAGCGTAGTTATTAATTGCTAGAAGTATAATCTATCATGTTGAAATTTGTGGCTATATGTAACGCGCTGTCCAGTGATTGACCTTTACTGTCTACTTGTTTCACATTACAGCTGATGACACAGAGTTAGGTAACCTGGGCTTTGAGTACAGAGCAAAGTTGGTTAGCCAGAGGGCAAGGACCATCTTACATAAGCACGGCCTGGACTGGTCGGAGAGCCTTTGTCGTGTTCCCTATGAAGAGGCAAAGACTGCTTTTTGCCCGGAGTTGGAGCCAATAAATTTTGGAGGATCAGGGGTTCCCCTTCTGTAGGGCTTTGGTATAGTTGGATCTATTGGTCATGGTGATTGCAGTCTGTACCCTAATATACAGTAGGATCGGTGTTCTGGAGTGTCTTTTGCACCTGCAGGGACACAATTTTTGCCACTGCAAGCTCAACAGACTCTCCTTACAACGGATATCATATTAGGGCACAGACTGCATTTCCCATGGCCAGCAGAGCTAACAATGCCAAAACCCTAAAGAAAGGGGAGCCCCAATCCTTTGCAAAGCGGGGACTATGTTTTATGCCACACACCTATAAAATAATTGCATTCCAACTGGCTGGGGTGTGCTTCCCCCAAGCCAAACCTTAGATCACATCACTCTATTATAGACTCGGGCACTAAATGCTGGTGGGGGCTTGTCCTATGCTACATAAATCACTTGATTCTAAAAAAAAAAAAAAAAAAACTGCACTTTAGGGGAGTTTAAAAGCTGGCAACTTTATTGTCCTAGACAAACAAATCAGAGGAAGGGATTCCAAGTGGGGCTCTTTGCTTGTTTGCCCAGAGCAAAAAAGTTGCCAGCATTTGAACTCTCCTAGAATAAAGCCGGCTTTCTCTCTTTCCTGTAGTTTCTGAGACTGTACTCATGCACGGTGCCCCTTTCCTGCCTAACCACCAACAAGGTTTAGTGCTTTACAAAAAAAATATAACTGATATACGCTATATTACCAAAAGTATCGGGACACCTGCCTTTACAGACACATGATCTTTAATGGCGTCTTAGTCTGTAGGGTTCAATATTGAGTTGGCCCACCCTTTGCTATAACAGCTTCAACTCTTCTGGGAAGGCTGTCCACAAGGTTTAGGAGTGTCTATGGAAATGTTTGATCATTCTTCCAGAAGCGCATTTTGTGATGTCAGGCACTGATGTGGACGAGAAGGCCTGGCTCACAGACTCTGCTATAATTCATCCCAAAGGTGTTCTATCTGGTTGAGGTCAGGACTCTGTGCAGGACCAGTCAAGTTCCTCCACCTCAAACTCGCTCATCAATGTCTTTATGGACCTTGCTTTGTGCACTGGTGCACAGTCATGTTGGAACAGGAAGGATCCATCCCCAAACTGTTCCCACAAAGTTGGGAGCATGAAATTGTCCAAAATGTCTTGGTATGCTGACACCTTAAAGCCCCGTACACAAGATGCAAATTTCGGACGGGAATTTTCGTATGACGACCGATCGTCCGAAATTCTTACCATTGCTATGCTCCTTTTGACAGCCGATTTTTTTATTTTTCGGATGACAAAAGCTGGATGTGCAGACTAGAAAAACATTTTCATACGTCAAGTCAACATTCGATTTTCGTATTATTAGTACGTTTTTTGTATGAAAAAAATTGCACGATCAAGATCATGAACAAAAAAATGCATACGAAACTATTCAACACATTACGTCACTTCTTCTGACGTTTAATTCGGTCATACGAAAATTTTCGTATGGTTAGTAACCACTTCACTTTCAACATGAGACTAGCGTCCAACAAAAAAACAGATGTTCTGTCGTCCGAAAATCTAAGCGTGTGTACAAGGCTTTAGAGTTCCCTTCACTGGAACTAAGGGGCCAAGCCCAACACCTGAAAAGCAACCCCACACCATTATTCCCCCTCCACCAAATGATTTGGACCAGTGCACAAAGCAAGGTCCATAAAGACATGGATGAGCAAGTTTGGGGTGGAGGAACTTGACTGGCCTGCACAGAGTCCTGACCTCAATTTGATAGAACACCTTTGGGATGAATTCGAGCAGAGACTGCGAGCCTGGCCTTCTCGTCCAACATCAGTGCCTGACCTCACAAATGCGCGTCTGGAAGAATGGTCAAACATTCCCATAGACACTCCTAAACCTTGTGAACAGCCTTCCCAGAAGAGTTGAAGCTGTTATAGTTGCAAAGGGTGAGACAACTCAATATTGAACCCTACGGGCTAAGACTGGGATGTCATTAAATTTCATGTGCTTGTAAAGGCAGGTGTCCCAATACTATTGGTAATATAGTGTAGAATATGAGTAGGACTCCATTAAAGCATCAAGGAACAGAAGGGTGCAAATGCTTAGTGCTTTATCTCAAGCACTTTATTGTAAGAGTAAAGATCCAAAAAATGTATATTCACAAACCAAGCATGGAATAATAGCGTGTCATGATACAGAGTCCAGAAGTCCAACTGACATTGCTCTGAGGAAGGGAGTCTATCCCCCAAAACGCTTCAGTTAGTTCCACCAGTCATGTGATCCCATGAGGTTGGAGGGCGGACCTCTTGACTCTGTATCATGATACGATATTATTACATATTTGGTTTGTGAGTTGATATTTTTTTGGGTCTTTTATCCTACCATAAAGTGCTTGAGATAATGCACTAATCACTTGCGCCCATCTGTTCTTTGTTGTTTGTCCAGTACAAGATTTCCCAATCGGAGAAGGGCAGCATTGCCACAATCATCCAGCCCAAGCTGCACAGTGGTTATGGTAAGCTTCTCTGCAACTATGTGCAAAAGATGTGTATGCATGCGTTACTCCTATATGCAATAAATGTGTAGGGTATCCACTTCCTGACCATCCCATAGTAGATATACTGCTACAGGTCAGCTGTTCTGTGCAGAATCGCATACAGTATCTCACAAAAGTGAGTACACCTCTCACATTTTTGTAAATATTTTATTCTATCTTTTGATGTGACAACACTGAAGAAATGACACTTTGCTACAATGTAAAGTAGTGAGTGTACAGCTTGTATAACAGTGTAAAGTTGCTGTCCCCTCAAAATAACTCAACACACAGCCATTAATGTCTAAACCGCTGGCAACAAAAGTGAGTACACCCTTAAGTGAAAACATACAAATTGGGATCAATTAGCCATTTTCCCTCCCCGGTGTCATGTGACTCGTTAGTGTTACAAGGTCTCAGGTGTGAATGGGGAGCAGGTGTTATCGCTCTCACTCATACTGGTCACTGGAGGTTCAACATGGCACCCCATGGCAAAGAACTCTTTGAGTATCTGAAAAAAGAATTGCTGTTCTACATAAAGATGGCCTAGACTATAAGAAGATTGCCAAGACCCTGAAACTGAGCTGCAGCACGGTGGCCAAGACCATACAGCGGTTTAACAGGACAGGTTCCACTCAGAACAGGTCTCACCATGGTCGACCAAAGAAGTTGAGTGCACATTCTCAGCGTCATATCCAGAGGTTGTATTTGGGAAATAGACGTATGAGTGCTGCCAGCATTGCTGCAGAGGTTGAAGGGGTGGGGGGTCAGCCTGTCAGCGCTCAGACCATACGCCGCACACTGCATCAAATTGGTCTGCATGGCTGTCATCCCAGAAGGAAGCCCCTTCTAAAGATGATGCACAAGAAAGCAAACAGTTTGGTGAAGACAAGCAGACTAAGGACAGGGATTACTGGAACCATGTCCTGTGGTCTGATGAGACCAAGATAAACTTATTTGTTTCAGATGGTGTCAAGCGTGTGTGGCAGCAACCAGGTGAGGAGTACAAAGACAAGTGTGTCTTGCCTACAGTCAAGCATGGTGGTGGGAGTGTCATGGTCTGGGGCTGTGTGAGTGCTGCCGGCACTGGGGAGCTACAGTTAATTGAGGGGACCATGCAACGTGTACTGTGACATACTGAGGCAGAGCATGATCCCCTCCCTTCGGAGACTGGGCCCCAGGGCAGTATTGCAACATAACGACCCCAAACACACATACACCACGACCATTGCCTTGCTAAAGAAGCTGAGGGTAAAGGTGATAGACTGGCCAAGCATGTCTCCAGACCATAGATGTGCGCAGCCTATTACATTAGGGTGTGCACCCTAAAGCTCAAACACATGCATGCATGTGTGTGTGTGTGTCTACATATATATGACCCCAACACATTGATCTCCCTCCTGCACAGTGAAAGTGAAGAGCATAAACACTTCTTTTATGGCAGAGCTGGTAAGAGGGAGATCTTTCCCCATCTTCCTGCTGGCACACAGAGTGATAATACTAATGAGCATGGGGTAATTGGGGTGTGCCTGGGCACACCCTGTGTGCATGCCTATGCTCCAGACCTAAACCCTATTGAGCATCTGTGGGGCATCCTCAAACGGAAGGTGGAAGAGTGCAAGGTCTCTAACATCCACCAGCTCCGTGATGTCGTCATGGAGGAGTGGAAGAGGACTCCTGTGGCAACCTGTGAAGCTCTGGTGAACTCCATGCCCAAGACGGTTAAGGCAGTGCTGGAAAATAATGGTGGCCACACAAAACATTGACACTTTGGGCCCAATTTGGACATTTTCACTTAGGGTTGTACTCACTTTTGTTGCCAGCGGTTTAGACATTAATGGCTGTGTGTTGAGTTATTTTGAGGGGACAGGAAATTTACACTGTTATACAAGCTGTACACTCACTACTTTACATTGTAGCAAAGTGTCGTTTCTTCAGTGTTGTCACATGAAAAGATAGAATAAAATATTTACAAAAATGTGAGGGGTGTACTCACTTTTGTGAGATACTGTATATAGACGTGACTCTGAACTTCCGCCTATGGGACGTGCGCTGCTGGTGGGCTGCTTCTGTTGTGATTACTCACAGCAGAAGCCAGTCTGCGGGTGGCGGGCAATAGATGTCCGCCGGCACCTGCCGATCGTCGGGCAGAGACACGGGACAGAGCTCAGCCTGTAAACAAGGCAGAACTCTGTCCTGTCAGTGGGAAAAGTGATGGATTTTGTGTCCCTGCAAAGCAGTGAATAAAATCCATCACTTCCCTTAGTAAAAGCAACACACAGTTCACACAAAAACACTAGCTAGGCGCACCGTTAACCCTTTGATCGTCCTAGACCAGTGATGGCGAACCTTTGTGCCAGAATGCCTAAAGTGCAACACAAAACCAACTCATTTATTTCAAGTGCCAACATTGCAATTAGTGAGACAGGGCTGAGAGAGAGAGGGCAGAGTGTGAAAGAGGGGGGGAGGGGGACACAGAGAAAGGGGGCTAAGAGAGACAGAGGGGCTGAGAGGAGAGTGAGGGGAGATGTGAGAGACCGCTAGCTCTGTCCCTATCTGCAGTCCCTGCTCTGTCCCCTTGTCTTTGCAGGCAGTCAACGTATGATCGTGCCCAGTACCTTCCATGCCAGTCTCTGTCCTTGATCCAGGAGAGCTCTCTGCTCTGTTCCATCAAGGGGCTCCCTCGCAGCCTGCACCTCCCACCTGTCCTCGTCTTCCGAGCCACCAGTCAGCCTGTTCTTTGGGCCTCACTGTTAAAGAGGAGGTTTGAGGACTCCAGGCTTCGGGGATTGCGCCGGCTGCTTGCGGGTCAAGGAGGCGGTGAAGCGCTTCTCTCCCTTGCGTGCTCTCAGGTCTGTAGATTTCCCCATGGAGGCTGTGGGACCGCCGCCCACTCACTCGTGCACATAGATTCCCACACCTCACTGCTGCTTGTTGCTGTGCTCTCCCCGCCACAAACCTGGACTCTCTCGTATGCCCACAGAGATGGCTCTGCGTGCCATAGGTACGCCATCACTGTCCTAGACGTTTAACCCCTTCCCAGTCAGTGTCATTAGTACAGTGACAGTGCATATTTTCATAACTGATCACTGTATTAGTGTCACTGATTCCCACCAAGTGTCAGTGTCCGATTGTCCGCTGCAATATCGCAGTACGGCTATAGGTCGCTGATCACAGCCAGTACTAGTATAAAATAAATTAAAATTCCAGTAGATATCTCATAGTTTGTAGATGCTATAACTTTTGCGCAAACAAATCAATATACGCTTAATGGGATTTTTTTTACCAAAAATATGTAGCAGAATACATTTTTTTTATTGGATATGTTTTGTAGGAGAAAGTAAAAGATATATTTTTATTTTTTTCAAAATTGTCTGCCTTTTTTGTTTGCACAAAAAAAAATAAGTTTTATTTGAGTACAGCGTTGCATGACCGTGGAGGTCAAGTGGGTATACAACACACTTCTGCATTATGATTATGAGGCACTGTTTTGCATTGCAGCCTGTAGATGGAGCTAGAGGTCTCTGGCAATTTTAGCAAACACTATTTACTTCTAGAAGATTCATTCTTCATGCTGCATTTCTCAGCAGAGCAAGCCATGTTCTGGAACATACTACACATAACAATGTTGTCATCCACATGTCAGTTAGAGTAGTTGTATAAGGTGCTAATTGCTAGAAGTAAAATCTATCATGTTTAGGTTTGTGGCTTTATGTAACGCGTTGCCCAGTGATTGACCTATATTGTTTCTTTGTTTTGCACTACAGCTGATGATACTGAGACCAAGTTACGTAACCTAGGCTTTGGGTACAGAGCAAAGTTTGTCAGCCAGAGCGCAAGGACCATCTTACATAAGCACGGCCTGGACTGGTTGGAGAGTCTTCGTCATGTTCCCTATGAAGAGGCAAAGACTGCGCTGTGTGATTTGCCCGGAGTCGGAGCCAAAGTGAGTTTAAAACTCTCATATCAGTCTCTCAGTAGCTCAACTCAACAGTTTCCCCCTTATAACTCCCATAGCTCCGAGTCTCTTAACGGAAGAAGCAGGGCCAGATTAACGTAGGGGCTATTGGAGCTTCTGCTCCAGGTCCCTACCTTCTTTTAAGCCCAGCTGCCCAAAAAGAACAGGCCTCCTGCAGCCCACCACATCACAGCCGTGTCCCCATGCAGATTCCGATCCTCCCCGAGGCACCTTGGTCTGACCGTACCATGTGTGCAGGGGGGAGATCTTCTACCTGTTGTGCAGTGAGCCTTTTACTAGGCAATGATGCCATGCTGCTCCCCCTCTGCCGAATCTTCCACTGTGCAATCCTCATTCCTGTGTGAGCCTTACACATAGCAGAGCGGTGACCAGCCAGGTACACGGGGAACCTCTGGAAGGGAGCCCTCTGTAAGGGGTGGCTCTCTGGGAACCCTGATGTAAAGAAGGGGCTCTATGGGGACCCTGATGTAAGGGGTGGGCTCTCTGGGCACCCTGATGTAAGGGGGGGGCTCATTGGGGACCCTGATATATACACACACAAACATACTGTATATTATATACATGTGTATGACCTTACTTCGCTGCTATGGTCTCTAGCCCCAGATCTTTTGTAGACCTAGCAAAACCCCTGACATTAGGTAAATGTAGTTCTTTTGGCTCTCTGTAATAAGTAGAGCAGCTTGTGATTGCTTTGGGGCTGCTCTGTGCTCTGCGGGTGGTAGGTTTGTTTGCTTCTCCCTGTCTTCTGGAGGTTTCCAGATGTAGTGGGTGGGAGAGTCAAATGAGCAGCTTAAATATGTATGTGGCACTAGCCACTCCCTGAGAGAGAGTGTGCCCAGATGGTGGCTGAGGGGAGTTCATAAAGAGTTTGGAGCCTAAGGGAGCAGAGTTCTTTTCCCAGGAGGAGAGGCTCCCTTCTAGGCAGCATAGCTGAATATTCTGCTTATGACCAACAAGGTCCCAGCTGTGCACAGCTAGAGAGCCTACGCTGCTACAAACTCTTTGAAGAAAAGAGCAAGGCCTGAAACAATACTTTTGGTGCCCCCATACCGCCCACTATCTGTCCTATTGCTAAAGGGACTGTTCTAGGAAGTAGCTGCAAAGAGAAGAGTCCCCTCATTGCTGTTCAGAGGTTGGAGTTTCCCACAGCTTCCCTAAGCCCCATCCAAGTTGATCTGCAATAAGCATTAGAAAAAGGCAACCTTTAAACGGTTTACTGAGCCAGAGGAATACATTTTGCTGTTTGCCTGGCTGCCACTACACTTGCGGGAAAGAACCGGGGACAAAAAGAAAAATCAGTGGCCCTTGGGGGTTAGCACTACATTAGGAATTGGAAGGCTGCTAGAAAAAAAAATGATCGGAGCAGGGTGAGCTGAGCTGCAGAGTTTCTGATGGGTGAGAGAGCTGAATCAGTGGTGGGGTGGGGATACAAGGGAAGTTGTGCCACTGCTGCAAGGGGGAAGCTGAGTCACAGATGGGAGCGGGGATTTCCGGGGGGCTGAACTACTGCTGAGCTGCTAGGAGAGGGACTTGAAGAAAAGGGTGAGCTGAGCTGAGCTGCAGAGTTAGTGATGGGTGAGAGAGCAGGGAGAGTTGAGCTGGGGAGTAGAGTGAGCTGAGTTACTGATGGTTGAGGGAGCCGAGCTGCTGGATCACTGCTGGGAGTGGGGGGTACAAGGGAAGTTGTGTCACTGCTGCAAGAGGGGAGCTGAGTCACAGTTGGGAGGGGGGAGAGTACAGGGAGCTGAACCACTGCTGAGCTGCTGGGAGATGGACTTGGGGAGCAGGGAGAGCTGAGCTGAGCTGAGCTGCAGAGTTAATGATGGGTGATGGAGCAGGGTGAGGTGAGCTGCGGAGTCACTGTTTTGAGAGGGGAGCAGAGTGAGCGGTCTTATTGATGGGTGAGAAAGCTTAGCTGCTGGGTCACTGCTGGGTGTGGGGGGTGGGGCGGGTGGTGGTACAAGGGAAGTTGTGTCACTGCTGCAAGGTGGAGCTGAGTCACAGTTGGGTGGGGGAGTACGGGGAGCTGAGCTGCTGGGGGAGGGACTTAGGTGACTTTGGTGCGCTTTTTTTCTCATTTACTTTGATGGCCTGGAACAAATTTGCAGACAAGGACTTCTGGCTTCTCTCCCTTTCCAGATTGGCATTCTTATTCTTGGTCAGTGAAGCAGAAGGTATTGAGACCAGGGGATCTACATATCATCCAAACAGTCAACATTTTCAAAAAGTCCACAATGGCAGTCTTCATATTTGTCTCATGACCGATTCACAGAAAACTGAATCCCATTGTTGACTCGTTTTTAAAGAGGCCAGCTCCACAACTGTCACTTTGAATAAATGAATAAATATATAATGATTTTATCCAAATGATCTCTATTATGGGGTTCCTTGGCTGTCTTTAGCTGGATTTGAACTGGATTTGGATCATGGGGCTGGAGGGGTGAGGGGCTGAGTTGTCTTATGTTGTTTCATAATCTTTGTGTGATGTTAGATTGCTGACTGTGTTTGCTTGATGGCGCTGGACAAACCTGAAGCCGTACCTGTGGACACCCACGTCTGGCAAATCGCTAAAAGAAACTATCTGCCTCAGCTCGGCCAGGGAAACAAAAGCATCACCGAGCGGGTTTACCGGGAAATTGGTAAGAATATTTAATGTACATTTATTTAACCCATGCTAATCTCGGCATTCTCCACCCATCTCCTCCCACCACCAATAGCAACATTTTCCTTACTATTCTGATGGATTTGGAATGTGGTTGTTGTTGTATTACTGTACAATGTATATTATCACTGCGTATTGCTCTTCCTTAAAGCGGAGGTCCGGGCTAAAAAAAAAAATTAAAAGTCAGCAGCTACACATACAGTAGCTGCTGACTTTTAATAATAGGACACTTACCTGTCCTGGACTCCAGCGATGTCGGCACCCGCCGCCGATCTTCGGATCGGGGGACGGGTGCAGCCGCCTCCATCGCGGGTAAGGGAACCCGGACGTGTAAGCAGTACAGCTTCACGCCGGGCACCTTACCGCGCATGCGCGAGCTCTGCCACGCTCTGCTACTGGCCAGGCGGCCAGTAGCAGAGCGAGCAGGGAGGAGGGAGCCGGGCTTCTGATGTCAGCGGCCGCGTCCGCCGGCCAGAACTCCCGGAAGTGTGGAAAAGGACACCTGTCTAAAGACAGGTGTCCTCTTCCCCCTCCCCCCCGAAAGGTGCCAAATGTGACACCTGAGGGGGGGAGGAATCCAACCAGCGGAAGTTCCACTTTAGGGTGGAACTCCGCTTTAAAGTGGTTCTAAAAGCTGAAGGTTCTTTACCTTCGTGCATTCTATACATATAGGTAAAAAACCTTCTGTGTGCAAATCTCCAGATTCCCCCCCCCCCCCCGGCAGCCCTTCCCTTATACTTACCTGAGTCTGATCCCATGCAAGCAGTGTGCACAAGAGCAGAAGCTCTCCCAAGCCTCTGCCTCCCACTGCTGTCAATCACAGCCAGTGAGGAGGCAGCGGGGAGTAGGGCTGAGCCACGCTCTGTGTTTAATAGACACACAGAGGTGGCTTGGGAACGAGCATGCACGAGTGCCCCCAGAGGAAGCAGCTATGTGGACCCTCAGCAGGGAGGAGGGGCCAGGGGCTGCTCTGTGTAAATAGAACATTACTTTTTTTTTTTTTCAATTTGAACCTTTACAAACACTTAAAACCTTACATATACCCACTAAAGGGACTAGCCTCAGGTGATACACCGATGGAAAAAATCCTCCTGCATAGGTTGTACCTGTTTATCTATAGCTATCGCCCCTCTGCAGCCATTTAACCACTTCCTTACTGCGCTATAGCCGACAAAACTGTTACAGCGGGGCTCTGTTATTCCAGGAGGGCATCCATGGACATCCTTCCGGAAACCATGCCCCTCACACACTCCCTGGGGTTCGCATCCAGCATGCTCTGTCCGCTCAGCCAATTACAAATCATGGTAAAGGGCCAATCACATTGTCCAAACCCAGCTTATCACAGTGTAAACAGAATTGCTGGTTATCGGCAGTACTTTCCTCGTGCCCTGTCACAGCGTGAGCAGAGGAGAGCAGGTAACTAGCAATCCTGACAGGGGACATGCACCGATTATTAGTGCAGCCCCATCAGTAGTGTGCCCATCAGTGCTGCCTATCAGTAGTGCCTCCTCATCAGTGCCCATCAGCACACATCAGGCCATATTTTTTTTCCATTTTTTTTTTTTTCATTTGTTTAGGAAAAATTAAAAATCCAGTGGTGATTAAATTTCACCAAAAGAAAAGCTCTATCTGTCTCAAAAAAATGATAAAAATTTTCATACGGGTACAATGTTGCATGACCACGCAATTTTCATTCAAAGTGCGACAGCACTGAATACTGAAAATTGACCTTGGCAGGAAGGGGGTATAAGTGCCCAGTAAGCAAGTGGTTAAAGTGCAGAATTTACACAGCATTTCTGAGCTTCCTGAAGCAGAGGGTGGGAACTGAGTGAAGGGAATTGACACACCCCTTTCCACAATCTCATAAGGAAATATGTACAGCTGAGGTTGTCAGTTACAAGCTGTGTGCTCGTAGCCCCCACCCCCCATCCCTTGGAGTTCTCACAACCCATAAGAAATTACTCATGCAGGTAGCAGAGGAAGGAGACCGCAGACAGAAATCACACTCAGTGCTATGAATTGAGGCAAGTACACACTATGGAAGGATATGCTTTGTTCATGTTTTCATAACAGAAGCTTACAGTCACTTTAAGCCGGCCATACTCATTTTAAATTTCAACCAATTCCCACTAAATCAGATGGAATTAGAGCCATGGGTGGCCTTCATGGCACCTTGAAAATTCTTGGCGACCAGCGACTGCATTTAATCAGATGCAATCCCAGCTGTGGGGGGTCTGCATTATTTAGTGAGAGATTCTTCTCTCATTCAGCCAATCTAAATATGTATGGTTAGCCTTTGAGCTGTAGTTCACAAGCAGCCCCATACCTTGCACTCACATACCAGGCAGTACGGCCTCACAGCATGGCGACATTTCCTGATCCTGCCCTACGTGTCATAACAAGGGTAATTTTCATATATACTTATTTACATTGGCCTTCATTCCCCTAATGATGGATCCATAACCCCTCACAGGCACCACCATCTTTGTTAAATGGCACTGCCCAGCCTTTGGGACCAGACAGACTCTTGCGGCACATTTGGGCACTTGCCGAGTTTTACGCACAGGCGCAGACATAGGTCCGGAAGCGCCTTAACTGCTCTGGCTTTGCTCATGCATGCAGGAGAACCAGATGTGCCGAAGGTCTCGACCAGGCAGAGCCGTTTAGCGCATCTGTGCACACATGGAATCAAGCGCAACCTCATTAATGCCTGGGCATCTGTGCACACATGGAATCAAGCGCAACCTCATTAATGCCTGGGCATCTGTGCACACATGGAAGCAAGCGCAACCTCATTAATGCCTGGGCATCTGTGCACACATGGAATCAAGCGCAACCTCATGCCTGGGCAAGGAAAGAAAAAAAAAAGTAAAAGGCAAGGAAAAATATCCTCTTGTTGGGGGGTGCTGGTGCCAGATTCAAACATTTTGTGTTTTGGCGTGAAAGTCCATCCACTTCAATGTTTGAGATTTTATTTTCTACAAATGTGTTATGTATCTGATTTTTATTTGTGGTCTTTCCAAACATACAGTATATTCTTCTCTGGGAATTTTTTGGTCTTTTGGCCCAATAAGCTGTTGGAATGAGAAATTGCAACAGGGAAATTATGTACCAAAAAAGTTGCAAATGTGGCAAATTATTCATTAGGTCACAGTGACCATCATTTGTAAGGAGTCCTGTGCCACCTACTGCTGGAAACACTGATACGCTCATTCAAGGCACCCAATATATATGCAAGCTTTTCAATGATCTGTCGCACAAATTGTCATGTTTCTGTTAAATGTGGCAAATAGGGATTTGTAAATCATGTTTTTTTTATTCTGGCTTCACTGATGCGCACACGAGTTTTAATATCACACTGCTGATAGTTTATCGGACCGAATATGAGTATTTCTGGCTACTTCTGATTGGGTGTTGGGCTATTCATTTACTTATGGCTGGCAACCCTGCCAGTTCCACCTGTATACTTTTACCCTTGCCTTTCCTAATATACTCTTTTTCTTCCTCCAGGAGATTATTTTCGGAACTTGTGGGGTCCATATGCTGGATGGGCACAGGGGGTAAGTAGGAATGTGCATTGCAACATCTTAAGGACTGGTCATCACACAGGTATCCAGTACTTGTTCCAGTACTCTGTGACCTGTAACTAGTATATAGATAAGGAATTCAAACTTTTCTCTGACTACATGCTTTATCTGGCTCAGGAGTCAGAATTGTTGAGGTTAGACACAGCCAGGCAGCAAGCTTTTCAAAAAGTAGAACAATCAAAAGAGTTGGTAACATGGCAAACGGCAGTCTATTGTTCTTTATTAATTATCCATGACGGAGGGGTAGGGGCTGAAACTGATTTTTTTTTTTACACCTCTGTCATGTATATTTAATAAAGAAGAATAGACAAAATAGAAAACGCAAAGTGTAGCGCTCAACCTGCTAAGGGAAGGTAGTGCAATGCTTCTCACCCGCAGTGTGATTATAAATATACTTATTATAAACATGACTGAGTGCATATCTCATAAGGTGTAAAAAGCATCATGTAAACAAATTAATAATAATACATTAAAGTTCATAATAGTCCCAATTGTACAAAAACGCAATATGTGCAACCAAAGGTGCAAAAATTGCAAATCTTGTTCTATTCAAAAATGGCAACAGGGTAAACCAACATCAGATGTGAAATTCCGTGGCATCCACCACCATATTGTTGCGCTTACCAGACGATGGATGTAATGGCGCCTGACTAAACAAGGAAGGTCCAGGGATCCGGGAACAATCCGGATGGAGATGAACTCCAATAGCAGATATGTTGTGATGGACATAGGATGTATTCAGCAATGGAGAGAGGTTTAGGACACATGTAAAAAAGAGCCTCACATAGTGTAAAACCATTAAAAGTAACAATTTATTAAAGGTAGTGAACCTACATAGGTTAGCAAAAACGAGCTCCGATCATCTATCAGCCGGCAAGGTGTGAAGCACAGTGGTTTGGGGTCAGCAGCTCCCGGAGCATTTCGTCCCCCAGACTACGTCTATTAGGATGAAACGCGTCGGGTGCTGTGACCTCAAACAGCTGTGCTTCACATCTTGCCACCTGCTAAGGGAATTTCACCGCTACTTTACTTACTAACCATGTATGATGGTGACAACATGCTGGCTCAGTTAGCAGGTAATAGTGCTGAGAAAGTAGAACAGCTTGTGTCACATGACAATAGAAACCAGAGCTTTAGGAGCTATCATTTTCGACAATAAAGGAAATAAAATACCAACCATCTAAAAGCTTTTTATTTTTTTTGTTTCTAGGCAGTTTGATGTGGTTTTGGTGGGATTTAGGTTTGCTACGGAGAGTTGTTTGCAGGGGCATTTTGTGTGTCCTAAAGTTGACCGATTCTCATATATACTTTTCATGTGCGGTCCAAGCATGCTAGATAATGTGTGCATGTGATATTTTTTGCCTGTCATCATTGGAATTACAG
>BLSH010177841.1:411627-423419 GCA_018402905.1 Glandirana rugosa | reverse complement strand
CCATCAAAGAGGTCCCCCAAATCACCCAGTCCCACCATCACAGAGCCCCCCAATCACACTGTCCCACCATCACACAGACCCACAATTACACAGTCCACCGTCAGAGCCCTCCCTGTGATGCTCTTCCCTAAACATCAGAGCCCCACCTCCAGGAGTACAGTAGAGTGAGGGGGGTGGAGCAGGCCTGGAGGTGGCGGACTTTCATCTTCTCCTGAATGTTGGGGGCGGCCCTGCATTCCACCTGCCCTGCAGCAGTCATGGTGTGAGCAAACTAGCTGCCATCACCATACAAGAAATGATGCGGTGCATCATGGCCCTAATGAGTCATTGGCTGTTATGGAGCTGATGCCCAGCCTGCCCATACCATTGCCCATACCATTGCAACTCATGACGCTGATCCAGGGCAAACTGGGTCTCGTGCTTGTGGCTTCCAGGGGGAACCCAAACGGCACCCCAGTATGGTCCCTATATCGGGTGTTTAATGTGGGTGCTAATCATGGTCGTGTACCTGTATAAATATCTGTGTACTACAGAGAATGTACGGTAATAGTTACAATAAAGTGATCCTGTCAAGAATACAAGTCCCTTCAATAGAAAAGGTATTATACCGTGTCCCCTATCTCACCTCTGTTTCTGCATTGCAGCCTCTGTAAAACTCTTCGGCATTTGACACTATTGAGAGTGTCACATACCTGTGCACCTCAACCTCTCTTGTTTGCTGTAGTTCCATACTTTGATCTCTACAACAACACTACAGGACTTTAGCTGGCCATATACTAGCAGCATTTTGGTAGAAATTTGTATTGGGGTCAAATCAATGTTCATTTTTGACCACGGTGACAAGAAAATTTGAAGGAGCGTGATTCTCAACTAGGGTTCCTCCAGAGGTTGCTAGGGGTTTTTTGAGTTGTGGCTGATTGACCTCTCATTTGATGTTGCTTGCATGGTTTAATTCAACTTGACAAAGCCAGCAGCATGACACCAGATATCATTTTGGCTGTCTGTAAGGGTGGCATGCTTTCTATTGACCATCAATGTAGGGTACTTTTTTGCAATTCACTCTCGATGAATTAATATTAGGATTCCCTAAGACCTGATAATTTTTGGGGGTACCCCTGGGGTAAAAAGTTTGATAAAGGCTGGTATTAATGCTTCTCTATTGTAGGGACTTGTATTCTTGGATCTTTTGTATACAGTCAGGTCCATAAATATTGGGACATCGACACAATTCTAATCTTTTTGGCTCTATACACCACCACAATGGATTTGAAATGAAACAAACAAGATGTGCTTTAACTGCAGACTTTCAGCTTTAATTTGAGGGTATTTACATCCAAATCAGGTAAACGGTGTAGGAATTACAACAGTTTGTATATGTGCCTCCCACTTTTTAAGGGACCAATTGGCTGCTCAGATGTTCCATGGCCAGGTGTGTTATTCCCTCATTATCCCATTTACAAAAAGCAGATAAAAGGTCCAGCGTTCATTTCAAGTGTGCTATTTGCATTAGGAATCTGTTGCTGTCAACTCTCAATATGAGATCCAAAGAGCTGTCACTATCAGTGAAGCAAGCCATCATTAGGCTGAAAAAAACAAAACAAAAACCCATTAGAGAGAAAGCAAAAACATTAGGTATGGCCAAATCAACTGTTTGGAACATCCTTAAAAAGAAAGAACGCACCGGTGAGCTCAGCAACACCAAAAGACCCACAAGACCACGGAAAACAACTGTGGTGGATGACCAAAGAATTCTTTCCCTGGTGAAGAAAACACCCTTCACAACAGTTGGCCAAGAACACTCTCCAGGAGGTAGGTGTATGAGTGTCAAAGTCAACAATCAAGAGAAGACTTCACCAGAGTGAATACAGAGGTTCACCACAAGATGTAAACCATTGGTGAGCCTCAAAAACGGGAAGAATAGATTAGAGTTTGCCAAACAACATCTAAAAAAGCCTTCACAGTTCTGGAACAACATCCTATGGATAGATGAGACCAAGATCAACTTGTACCAGAGTGATGGGAAGAGTATGGAGAAGGAAAGGAACTGCTCATTATCCAAAGCATACCACCTCATTCGTGAAGCATGGTGGTGGTAGTGCCATGGCGTGGGCATGTATGGCTGCCAATGGAACTGGTTCTTTTGCATTTATTGATGATGTGACTGCTGACAAAAGCAGCAGGATGAATTCTGAAGTGTTTCGGGCAATAATATCTGCTCATATTCAGCCAAATGGTTCAGAACTCATTGGACGGCGCTTCACAGTGCAGATGGACAATGACCCGAAGCATACTGCGAAAGCAACCAAAGAGTTTTTTAAGGGAAAGAAGTGGATTGTTATGGAATGGCCAAGTCAATCACCTGACCTGAATCCAATTGAGCATGCATTTCACTTGCTGAAGACAAAACTGAAGGGAAAATGCCCCAAGAACAAGCAGGAACTGAAGGCCGTTGCAGTAGAGGCCTGGCAGAGCATCACCAGGGATGAAACCCAGTGTCTGGTGATGTCTATGCGTTCCAGACTTCAGGCTGTAATTGACTGCAAAGGATTTGCAACAAAGTATTAAGTGAAAGTTTGATTTATGATTGTTAATCTGTCCCATTACTTTTCGTCCCTTTAAAAAGTGGGAGGCACATATACAAACTGTTGTAATTCCTACACCGTTCACCTGATTTGGAAGTAAATAACCCTCAAATTACAGCTGAAAGTCTGCAGTTAAAGCACATCTTGTTTGTTTCATTTCAAATCCATTGTGGTGGTGTATAGAGCCAAAAAGATTAGAATTGTGTCGATGTCACAATATTTATGGACCTGACTGTACCTGGCAGCGTTGCTAAAAGAAAGAAAACTCCTCACGTGATTGGCTTCTGCGGGCAAAACTATTTTGGTTTAATATTTTGAACATTTTAAAAACTGTGTTGGAGGTACCTTATTGTCTCAGCACGCAATGTGCCATGACAAGGCAAAACCTCCTGTACTAGTAGATACAGAAAATATTTAGAATATGAGACCTTAGATCATATGGACTGCCCCAGGGATTGTAGTTCAAACTGAACATACCTGCACCACCCTTTGTGTTTCTATTTTTGGAGTCAACCATTTTGATCTAGAATATTACGCTTGTGTAAGCTATGTTTTTACCGTATGTTTGTTTGGTTGCTTTTTACACCTCCAAGTAGTTTTTCTTGTTTATTGAACATTACAAGTTGATGGGGATTATGTAAATGTAAGCCCAGTCACTAAAATCCCATACATTTTGAAGTTACCTTAACATTCCAAAGTATGTTTTTTCAATATTTCTAGATCTGGAACTTTTATTAAAATAATACCTGGTGATCCTGCCATGAAGGTAGGTATGAGCTCTTCCAGTTATAGGGTGACAACGCTCTGTCCATGTCTCCATATTGCTTTTCTGCATTGTCACCCAGTGGACTACTACAGCAGCAAGGGGCTGTGCTGATCCACACTGCAGAGGCGCTGTGCTACTGTCCTGGCCAGGGGTTATTGGTCGGGATGGCAGTGGCTATGCAAATCCTGGCGTAAAGGAGCTTGGAAGGCAAGTACTGGGGGAACTGAAACCATACTACTCGACGAACTGTGGGATGGTGGATGTTTCTCTGGGAAAGCTGGAAGGGCTCTTTCTGAGTGGGACCGGTGCTGTGCTGGTCGAAGCAGGAGGGTCGAGCTTCTCGGCCTTTTGGCTAAGATCATGTGCAGTATCTGTGCTCATCAGTTGCCAAAGGAGGCGCTGTGCTGCAGTTTTGGCTAACGGGGCCGGTACAACTGTGGCTATGCAAATCCTGTGGTGTAATAGGATTCTGGATGGTTAGTACTGGAGGGTACCGAAATCGGAGGGCCCGTAGGTCATTGGGGGCCGGGAGTAGGTACACAGGAAACCCAGAAAGGTCCTTCTGGTAGGTATGGAGAGGCACTGGTCTGGCTGAAGGACCGCGTTGAGAAAAAAGCCTGTGGTGCGTGTGCCCCTGGAGTGGCATTCCAGGGGTGCGTGAATCTTACAGTGAGTGGCAGCACTTTGAGTTGATGGCACCTAGGTCACTACACCATACCACCTTTTTTTTTTTGCACCTGCCTCTAGGGCCGGGCCTTTTGGCCAGGACCAGAGGATTTTTTTATTCCTGGCTGTAAGGCCGGCCTTTGTCTTGCACAAAGGCACCTATTTGCACTTCTCCACTGTCCTTCCACCACTTTTTCATGTTTTTTTGTGTGTTGTCTGTTGTGTTGTGTCACTTTGTTGAGGGTACACTTGTAGGTATGATTAGTAAGGTGTACGGTCCTCGGGCCTACCCTGAACGTTTTGGGAAGGAGGTGGATATGGCCTTCTGGCTTGGTCCGCCTCCTCTCATGGGGTCTCCCTTCGGGGGAGTCCCACTTAGTATCGGGGCAGTCAGTTTCGGCTGGCTGCCTAGAGAACGGGGGTCGCCTGGCTTCGGGCTAGGCGTTCGTAGTGCACGATGCCTCAGTTCCTGTCAGGAACCTTGCACCCCGGGGAATCGGGGTATAGGTCCTTCCTCTTCGGAGGAGGACCGTGTGTACACCTAGTGCACTTTTTGTGTCTTTGCTTTTATGTTGTGCACTTTTTTATGCACTGGGTGAGCTTGTAAGGTTTGTTTCACACGCCACGGGCTTTAAAAAAAAATAAAAAATCTGTTCTTATCAGTTGCCAAAGGAGGTGCTGTGCTACTGTCCTGGCTAGGGGTTATTGGTTGGGACGGCAGTGGCTATTCAAACCCTGGCGTAAAGGAGCCTGAAAGGCTAGTAATGGGTGAACTGAAACCATACTGCTCTACGAACTTGAGAGATGGTGTTTCTCTGGGAAAGCTGGAAGGGCTCTCTGAGTGGGACGGGTGCTATGCTGGTCAAGGCTGGAGGGCTGGGCTGAGAAAAGCCCGTGGTGCATGTGCCCCTGGAGTGGCAGTCCAGGGGTGCCTGATATCTCACTGTGTGGTGGCACCACACTGAGTTGATGGCACCGTGGTCCCTGCACCATCACACTTTTTTTTTTTTTTTTTTTAAGCACCTGCCTCTAGGGCCGGGCCTTTTAGCTGTGTGTTTGTGGCACTTTTTGATTGAAGAGGTACACTGCACGCGTGACTAGTAAAGTGTACGATCATCGGGCCTTCCCTGAACGTCTTGGCAGGAGGTGGATATGGCCTTTGGGCTTGGTTCGCCTCATTTCATGGGGTCTTCCTGAGGGGGAGTTCCACCCAGTATCCGGGGCGGTCAGTTTCGGCTGACTGCCTAGAGAACGGGGGTCGCCTGGCTTCTGCTAGGGTATCCTAGTGCACGATACCTCAGTTCCTGTCAGGAGCCTTGCGCATCGGGGAATCAGGGTACATACAGGTCCTTCCTCTTTGGAGGAGGACCGTGTGTACACCTAGTGCATTTTTGTGTCTTCACATTTGTGTTGTGCAATTTTATGCAACGGGTGAGTCTGGAAGTGTGTTTCAGACACCACAGGCTTAAAAAAAAATAAAAAAAATAAAATAAATCTCTTCTTATCAGTTGTTAGGGAAAGAACCCTGACTCCCTTTGCCAGTTTGGGGGGTCGGTTAGTACTTCCCTCATGTAATTAGGTGGGGGCCTTTTTCTTCCTGGGTTGAATCTGGCCATGTGAACAAGGCTTGTCCCCAGTTGCAGGCAAGGCTCTCCCTAAGCTCTCTAAATTCTGATACCTTCCTGTGGAATGGAGAGGTACTGGTCTGGCTAAAGGCCAGGCTATGAGATAAGCCCATGGTGTATGTGCCCCTGGAGTGGCAGTTCAGGGGTGCCGTAATACTCACTGTGTATAGGGTTCACTTTGAGTTTACGGGCACCAAGGTCACTGCACCACATCACACTTTTTTGACACCTGCCTCTAGGATGGGACCAGAGGAATTTTTGTTTCCTGGCACGGTACACTTTGTTCACATTTGATTAGTAGGGTGTAGGTCCTCGGGCCTACCCTGAATGTCTTGGGAGGGCGGTGCATATGGCCTTCTGGCTTAGTTCGCCCTCCCTCATAGAGGCCTCCCTTCGGGGGAGCCCTACCTAGTATTTGGGGTGGTTGGCCTGTTTTGGCAGAGCTTCCAGAGAACGGGGTCTGCCTGGTTTCGGCTAGGTGGGCCAGTGAAGTACATCAGTCCCTGTCAGGAGTCTTGCACCCCGGGGGATCAAGGTAAGGGTCCTTCCTCCTCGGAGGAGGACCATGTGTACACCCTGTGCACTTTTTTAGTGTTCTCACGTTTTGTGTGTGCACATTTTTTTTTGCACCGAGTGTTAGTCTAAATGTGTGTTTCACACACCACGGGCTTAAAAAAAAAAAAAAAAAATTGTTCACCATCTATTAGTCTTCCCAGAACAGTCAAAAGCAGCGGCTGTTGGAGTACAATGGATACCAGCAGAGGCTCCAAAGAGATGCAAAAAAAGTGAAAATGGTATTTTCTAAAAGAACACATGACCATTTATTTTCTGATACATAGGGAAATTTACAAAAACTGGAGCGCTTGTGCAAGGCAACCAATCAGCCATAACTTTATAACCACCCACCTAATATTCAGTAGGCCCCCCTTTTGCCCCCAAAACAGCCTTGACGTGTCAAGGAATTGACGCCACTAGACCTCTGAAGGTATGCTGTGGTATCTGGCATCAAGCTGTCAGTAGCAAGTCCTTTATGTCCTGTAAGTTGTGCGGTACGGCCTCTATGGATTGGACTTGTCTTTCCAGCACATCCCACAGATGCTTGCTTGGATTGAGATCTAGAGAATTTGGGTGCCAAGTACCTTCAACTCATGTTCCTCAAGCCGTTCTTGAACCATTTTTTCAGTGTGTCAGGGTGCATTTTCCTGCTGAAAGTGTCCACTGCAATCAGGGAATACCAGTTCCATGAAGGGGTGTACTCAGTCAACAACAAGGTTTAGATAGTTGGTACGTATCAAGTAACATCCACATAAATGGCAGGATCCAAGGTTTCCCAGAAGAATATTGCCCAAAGAATTGCACTGCCTCTGCCAGCTTGCCTTCTTTCCATACTGCATCCTGGTGCCATCTCTTCCCCAGGTAAGCGACTCATGCATTTGGCCATCCACATGATGTGAAAAAAAATCCTGATTCGTCAGACCTGGCTACCTTCTTCCATTGCTCTGTTCTGATGCTCCTATGCTCATTGTAGGCAGTTATGGCTATGGACAAGTGTAGTCTGGGCATCCTGAGCAGTCTGTGACTGTGCAGCCCCACACACAATAAGCTGTGATGCCCATTTTTTTCTGATTTCAATACATCAACTTCAACATGTTTACTTGCTGCCTAATATATCCCACCAACTTTCAGGTGTCATTGTAACAAGGTAATCTGTGATTCACTTACCCAATCGGTTCTGGTTGATCGAGGTAGAGGATGATTGTTTACTACGCACAGTTTTGGTAAATTCTTCCCAGTGTCCTTCATAGAGTTTGCATCTACTTTAATAACTCTTGTCCTTCTAAATCTTGCCATCATTTCACATGCATGTGCAGTGTGGCCTTATTACATGTCTTTTAGTCCAGCTTTGCAGTAAACATAAATGCTCTCCTTGCGTTTGCTTAGAATCCTACCAGGTGGCAAGAAGTATGATTCAAAGCGAGGTCTGGCATTGCGATTCCACCAGAAGATTTTGGGGATTGTAAAAGTCTGGGGCAGCCTTTTTCAACCAGGGTGCCTTGAGGTTTTATTAGGGGTGCCTTGGAAAAATGCCTAAAAATTGTATACAAGCCGTCGTGTGGATTAAGGCTGCCTTTTTACTTGCACTAAGTCACAGGTTTTCATTGAGCACCATTGCCATGACCACCATGACCAATAGCATCATTGATCAGGATATCCGTTGCCTGCATAGCATCCTTGTTTGACCCTCCCCTGCCCCTCTCCATCAGCGTTTGGTATCACATTAGCTGAGTGATGGAGAAAAACGAAGGGAGAAGAGAAACATTGGAATACTAGTCAGTACCAGTTTGTAAAAGTGTATTTGCTTTGTAAGAATAAATCGCCTCTAATGTTGGGTGTCCTACTTGGACTTGTGGATGTTGCTGCATTATGTAAAACTATTAGAATAGCTTTTATGTTGCAGAATGGGGTTCATAATTTTTAAAGGGTGCCTTGACTGGAAAAAGGTTGAGAAACACTGTGCTGGGGTAAGAAGTCTCATGCTGAATGGAGGACGGAGGGAAGCAAATTGAGAAGATGTAAACATTTAGGCAAGATTGTCACCTTTATGATATTGCAATTCTTGAACCAGAATTAAGGTGTAGTCTCTTGAGGTTTTGGGGAATAAAGGTATCCAGGTATTTGAGAGCATGAGAGGCCCAATTAAATTCAAAGTTCTAGCATACTATTTGGAGAGTGGCTGGGGGAATAGCTAGATTTAAAACTTCTGATTTCTGAAAATTGATGGTCAGTGTTGAATAGATGGATCTGAACCAACTCAACATATTGTTTCCAAAACTATTATATTTGAGAAGTCGTTTCTAGGAAGGACATTCTAAGAACGGTGTTGAAGGTACCCTATTGAAAGCGAGGTAAATAAATAAATAAAAACTATCCCATAGTTTGTAGACGTGATAACTTTTGCGCAAACCAGGTAATATATATATTGGCATTTCTCTTTTACCAAAAATATGTAGTAGAATACATATTGGCCTAAATTTATGAAGAAATTTGATTTTTTTTCATTGTTTTTATTGGATGTGTTTTATAGCAGAAAGTTAAAAAAAATGTTTTTTTTTTCAAAATTGTCGGTCTTTTTTTGTTCATAGAGCAAAAAATTAAAAAAAACAGAGGTGATCAAATACCACCAAAAGAAAGCTCTATTTGTGGGTAAAAGGACATTTTATTTATGTACAGCATTACATGACTGTGCAAGTCAGTTAAAGTAATGCAGTGCCGTATAGCAAAAAATAGCCTGGTCATGAAGGGGGGTAGATCTTCTGGAGACCAAGTGGTTATTTGTGATCTTCAAGTCCAACAAACACCATGTTCCATTACCCAATATACTCTTACCAAAAATATTTGCCCTCACTTGCCAGGGCTAGAAAGCTCCTATAAATCCAATCTTCCCTTTCTTCCAATTCATCACAGTCTCCACTGTATGGTTTACAGCATCTCCATAGGTAAAAAACATATCAGAGCAAAGACCATAATGCAGCAAATTCATAAACTAGTGTATTTATTTAACCCCTTCAGTTCCGGAAGGTTTTACCCCCTTCCTGGCCAGGTCATTTTTTGCAATACGGCACTGTGTTGCTTTAACTGACAATTGCGCGGTTGTGCGACGTTGTACCCAAATAAAATTGATCTTTTTTCCGCACAAATAGAGCTTTCTTTTGGTGGTATTTGATCACCTCTGCGGTTTTTATTTTTTGTGCTATAAACAAAAAAATGCTGACAATTTTGAAAAAAAAAAACAACAATATTTTTTACTTTCTGCTATAAAACTTATCCAATAAAAAAATGTAAAAAATCTAATTTCTTCATCAATTTAGGCCAATATGTATCCTGCTACATGTTTTTGGTAAAAATCTCAATGAGTGTATATTAATTGGTTTGCGCAAAAGTTATAGCGTTTACAAACAATGTGATTGATTTATGAACTTTTTTATTTATTTATTTTTTTACAAGTAATGGCAGCAGTTTTTTGCAGGATTGCGACATTGCAGCGGACAAATCTGACACGAAGTGACACTTTTTGGGGACCAGTGACACCAATACAGTGATCAGTGCTAAAGAAATGCACTGTCACTGTACAAATGACACTGGCAGGGAAGGGGTTAACATCAGGGGCGATCAAAGGGTTAGGCCCCTTTCACACTTGTGCGACTTGAAAGTCGCTTGATTTTGATGCGACTTGAAGCAATGCCTGTGTAATCCTGAGGTCTATGGACCTCAAGTCGCATCAAAGTCAGACCAAAGTAGTGCAGGGATTACTTTGAAGTCGCACAGATATGAATGGTACTCATTGAAAATCATGGGGTACAACTTGTAATGCGACTTTGTAGCCCCAAATCGCAGGACAAGTTGCACAAGTGTGAAAGGGACCTTAACTGTGTTTTCTGACAGTGCTTTCTGACTGTGGGGGATTGATGCACTGTAGGAAGACAGAGATCCGTGTTCTTGCTTAGTAGAAAATCAAGATCTCCATCTTCCTTATTAGCAGAATGGCAATCAGCCTTGTTTACATAGGCAGACCGCCGTTCTGCCTTTCTCTGATCGCTGGGTTTCGCGTGCCCCAGAGCCCTTGAAGAAAAAAATCACGTATGTGATTTTTGCCCTTAAGGACCGCCTCCCGCAGTAAATGTATTTAGGGTGGTCCTTTAGCGGTTAAATAATGTATTTTTTAAATCAATGTAAAATGGCTAAAACCTGAATCCAAGATGGCAGATTGGACACTTCCAGTTTCGGTCTGACATCACTTCCGTATCCGGTCTGACGTCATTCACTGGCGCGTTTCGTCATGCGACTGTATCAAAGGATCTAATGCAAGGGAAGTTGCAATTTTCAAGAAAAATTTCCCCAGAGCTTAGTGAATGTGGTGACATTTCACTTTGAATATCCATGTGCAAGAAAAATAAAAAATACAGTATTTGTTATTGAATTATGTAAATCATTAAAGCTTTACTGCATTTATTTTGTTGTGAGGAAATTTCCTTTACAGAAAATCTACTATTCACCTTTAGTAGATCAACCCCCTTATCTCAACAGTTGTTAAACTGTCAGGTAGGATTGCTGTAGTAGCCAGGATCACCTGTCTTTGGTGGCTGATCTAAAAATCAATATCTATTTAACCACTCCAGATCCACGCTATTGCCGAAGTACGGCTCCAGCGTGGATCTGAAATGCCGGGACGACGTCCATGGACGTCGTCCCCTGTGCACGCTCCTCGCGCGCCCCCTGGCGGCAGCGCGCGCCACACGCTGCGCGAGCATGCCCATGGCTCGGGCGGATTCGATGTCCGCCCGAGACCCGCCGATCTCTTTTAGCAGCCTCAGAACGGGGAACCGCCGATGTAAACACGGCGGTTCCCCGTTCTGTGACAGGGGACATAGCAGATCTACTGATCCCTGTCACTGGGATCAGTAGATCTGTTATGTCCCGGCCAGCCCTGCCCCCCCCACAGTTAGAACACACCCAGGGAACATATTTAACCCCTTCACTGCCCCCTGCAGGTTAACCCCTTCACTGCCAATGACATTTACACAGTAATCAGTGGATATTTAAATTTCTGATCGCTGTATAGATGTCATTGGTCCCAAAAATGTGTAAAAAATGTCCATTTCTGCGGCAATATCACAGCCCCGATAAAAATCGCAGATCGCCGCCATTACTAGTAAAAAAAAATAATAATAATAAAAACGCCATAAATCAATTCCCAGTTTGTAGACGCGATAACTTTTGCGCAAACCAATCAATATATGCCGATTGCGGTTTTTTTTTTTTTTTTTTACCAAAAATATGTAGAAGAATATATATCTACCAAAACTTATGAATAATTTTTTTAATGGATTTGTACTTTAGCAAAAAGTAAAAAATATTGTTCTTTTTTGCAAAATTGTCGCTCATTTTTTGTTTATAGCGGCGATCAGAAATGACGTAGGGGTGATCAAATACCACCAAAAGAAAGCTCTATTTGTGGGAAAAAAAGGACGCAAATTTTATTTGAGTACAACGTCGCACGGCCGCGCAATTGTCATTCAAAATGCGACAGCGCTGAAAGCCAAAAATTGGTCTGGGCAGGAGGGGGGTTTAAGTGCCCAGTAAGGAAGGGGTTAA
>BLSH010177841.1:371934-402013 GCA_018402905.1 Glandirana rugosa | reverse complement strand
ATGTGGAACTCTTTCTTTCTGATTGCCACTTTCCAAAGCATCATTGAATATTGCTTCAGTACTGTGATGATTTCCCTATGGATGGGTGGTTTCTGGAATTGGGGCAATTTGATGTAGATGTGTAGTACACGCACTGTAGCTTTCCATGCTACATGAAACTCTCTTCCCCGTTTATTTTCGACATTCAAACCATAGGAATAGAGGCATGACCCTTATCTATTTGGGGAAACCCTTTGGCCCTAGTTTAGGGTGGCAGGCCTCCCCCTTCTTAGGATAGTACTTTTCCTCTCCCGCTTATTGGTTAGTCTCTCATAGGGGAAAACTAAGAGCTGCTATAAATCAATGCAGCATACATATGCTAATTAATCAAATTTAAGAATGCGGTGAATGAAGTGTACATCACCTTTCTTATAAAATATACACTTTTTCATTACTACTATCACTACAATTCTCTCTTTTCCTAAATTCTTAGGTGTCACGTCAGTTGCATTATCGCCTGTAGCAACTGTTGCTCCCCTTAAGTGAAGGACGTGGATGCGTTTTGCGCGGTGACCATGGAGGCTCAGTGGTGACTATGCGGGGGTGGTGTGCCAGTGGCAGCCTGTGAGAAACCACACGGTTACATAGTGCTGTGTCAGTGGTCTGGGTATATATGCATATACATTTTCCAACTACACCATACAAGGATATGGCCACATAGGCTTGTATGGTGATTTTTTAAGGTACAAACACTGATGATTTGTAAAGGTTCCTTGTTCAAACTTGCTGTTGTATTGAAGTCAATCTAAACACATGCCATTGTATTATAGAATTGTGAATCTCCCAATAACGGCCCCTGAAGAAGGGAATCTCCTGAAACGCGTCGGGCCAAGGAGTGTCCACAAACTACAGTTACCAGACGTATTGTCAAACACATGTACCCATATGTTGTTTTAAATGTTATGTAATACATTTATTGTATTGTATATTTTAATGTATATCATTAAACCTTTATCATTTTTATATAAAACGATTTACTATTCAGTTTGCCTATAAAAATCCCAAACCCAAGTGAGGGGGTTCCATTCAACAATTTGTATAATAGGGATGACGGCAACAGGGCTTACTCCCCTAGGTGGTGTTCTCAACAATTAACCTCCATCCTCTCCGTGCGCCATATGTCTCCTCCCTCCTCCTCCTAGGCGGCCAATCGGATCGCCTCTCCTTTCAGCCAATCCGATGACGGGAGGAGAATCAGTTCTCATCATTCACTATTGTCACACAAGTGGGTGTGCCCGAGCCACCTTTTTTTGAAGCCTATTAGAGCTCTAATCATGTGCTTATAAAAAAAAAAAAACATTGGAATCCATGCATTCAGTGCCCCATTGACTGTATCGCTGGGACTGGTGAGAGAACACTGCTGCCATTAACCTGTTGCTGCTAGCAGAGACTGAGCACACAGAGACTGGCTATCTAAACAGCAGCATTATTTACTGCACACAGACTTTGCTGGGTTTGTATTTTGTGCACCACCGTAAAGACTGGGCCCCAACATTAGCCGGCTGAAGAACTAGGGCTATAGACTACTCCTTCAGATAGCTGCTTCACAAGAACTTTGCCTATTGTCCATAGTAAGAAGTACTTCTTTAGGTTGTCTTAAATGTTATCACTGTCATTTATATATAGAGTGCACTCTAAAGTGGTCATAGCCTTCTGTTACTGTTTACTCTAATTTAGCTGCATAAAACTCCATTCTATGCTGCTATAGCCAACTGAACATATTGTCTAGTGAACTGTGATTGACCTAATCCTTTGCTTACTCATTTTTGTGCATACTGCTATTTACTGTAACCTGTGACAATATATTGGGTTCATTCATTTACTACTAACCAGTCTGATGTTCGCTTTTTGATAATGTACCTTAGTTGAGTGCAGGTTGTCTATATTTGTACTCTCAGTAGCAGTGCAGTATCTATTTGCTTAACCTGGTGTGTCAGTGGGGCTAGGGTTGTTCTCAGGGTCGAGGCAGAAGAACAGAAAACCTAATCTACCAAGTGCCTTCTACGGGGGTAGCACCACACAAGGGAATTTTCCCCAGAGCTTAGGGAATGTGGTGAAATTTCACAAAAAATACCCAACCACGTGCAAGGATTGTTGTGCAGTGCAGCTGGCTATGGAACCTTTGACTGGTCTATATGGCCAGATGGCCCTTGACTGCATGCTCTAAAGGTGCTGATAGGATCTCTGAATTGTAGACAGGGTTGGGTCCAGTAAAATGAGATGTCATTTAACAGTACAGTCTGTGCTGCACTGAACATACTGTATACACAGGGATGGAATATTGCACAAAGCAAAAATAAATATTTCTTTACCATCGTTATCATGTGCATACAAGAAAACATGGTGCACCTGTAAAGGGGCAGAATCACAAGTATTTACTTACAAAAACCTTCAACTGTAAGCTCCTGGGGACAGGGCTTTCCCTAACTAGTCAATTTATATAACAAGTTCAAAGCCAGAAAAAAAACAAAAGAATGGTATCAGGTTCCAACTAAATTAGCACGTGTTGATCCATCCGTCACAGACCTTTGTTGGAGAGATTGCAGCCAACTTTCCTCCGCATCTGGTGGAAATGCCCTAAAATTCGTACCCTTTGGAATGATATCCAAACCCAAATTAAAATTATATTAGACATGGACCTAATTGACATTCCTCACTCACTGTGCCTACTAATCTGAATAGCCATTATAAACGGTGTGTTTTACCACACCACCCTAAAACCGCTACACGTCTTTTGCCAGTTTATTGGAAAGAGACCCAAGTTCCAAGCAGAATGGACTGAATTTAGAGTTTTGCCCACTTTCATGTAATTTTCTGAGTTGTATTGAACTGCATTAGGTTGTTATTGTTTAATAGTATGTAGTTGCCATGTGATTTTGGTATCTCCGTCTGTCCTCCCCTTCTGTTTAGTGTTAGTTTAGTCCTAGCTAGACCCTCCCCAAGTCTTCCATGTTCTTCACAGATACAGAGCTTAGGAAAGTGATTTGTCTTCTTACACTTCAAAAGATCCGGAAAAACATTTTATTTACTGCAATTAGTTGAATTAAAATTGTGTTGTATTGAAGTTCTGTGCTTTATTGAGGAGTCAAGCTGCCTGTGGATGGTTAGAATAAAATCCCCACACCCGTGCAAACCCCAAAAATATGATGAAAAAATTGCCCAGCGGTATGAAGCACATATGGTGGACATGCCTCAAAGTTATAAGACTGGATCTGATATACCTAAGGGGCCATAGAAAGCTTTACTTCATAAGCCAATCTTGGAGTTAACAAAACAAGAATGTATCTTGGCAACACACATTTTTATGGCTACTAAACAAACCATTGAGAAGCGTGGAAAACACCTCTCTCACCTTTTGGGGAGGTGAAACGATGGGTCCAATGAACGAGAAGCACACAACTATACTTGCGGGCACTAAGGATACATTTCTAAAAACTTGGCAACCATGTTGGACCAGTTTCCAGCGATGATCCCGCCTTCCCGTTTCTGTCGAGCCGACTGGTGGTGGCCTTGGATTCCCTGGGGAGGGGCTTGCCTTCTCTTTTTTTCTCTGTGACTCCTTCTCTTCCAGCTTCTTCTTTTTACTTTCCCTGTTATTCTTTCTGTCTTATTCTTTTCTTCTTCTTTACTTTTATGTTATTTACTGCCAGATGTCAATTGCTCTCTGGTCATACTATTTTGGTCAAATTTTTCCTTCCTTTTTGATGGTACCGCTTATCAATCTTTCGGTTGGGGTTAAGCCCTTTTGTAAATCAGAAGGCCTACGACATTGTTTTTTCTTTTTTTTTTTTTAATTTTTTGGGTCCCTGAGAGGTTCTTGGACTTCATCTCCATAAATGAACATAGGTCAATCTGAGGTACTGCATGATATTTTACAGGATGATTTATGAAATGCTGCTTGCACAGTGCATTCTTTAGTCTTTTACTATTGAGTGCCACAGGATCCGTTATTACCCTATTAGATTATAATAATTGAGGTACCCTCAACTGGCTATTTTTTGTCTTTTTGTTGTTACTGCTTATGCCATGTAAGAGGCCTATTGGTATATGATGTATATGTTGTCATTCTTAAAGGTTAACTCCACTTTCGTGGGGGGAAAAAAATTGCAAATAAAGAAAAAATAATATAGCACGCATAATTGTGACACAAGTCATATTGTAATGGAATGTTATTAAAAATGACCTTTCCTTTTCAATCTGCAGCCGCTGTAATTTTCTGAAAATGCATTGCAATATGGCTATCTGGAGATGTTCTATACACAGAGTGTGTATTGACCACTCCCCAGAAACATAATTTCCTGCTTGCGTGATTAGCTCACCAATTTTCCCAGAAGTCTGCACTAACATACAAGTCAGATTTCAGGCATCCCCGGCAACAAAAATGTCATTTTTGGAGAGATCCTTTCAACAGGAGCACGTCTAAAAGTATGCAGGCCTAGCAGATTTCCTCATTAGTGCTCTGCAGCTGCACACCTGACAGTTAATTACGAAACCACTCCCATTAGACCCACTCAGTACAGATTGTACAGATTCTTCAAAATAACAAAAGTTAAGACTCTGCAGCAAAGGTTGTTATAAGCCTTGCAATGTACATAGATCACCCAGAGGAGAATGTTTTTTTTCTCAACAAAAGTGGAGTTACGCTGTAAACTACGCTCAGCCACTGGCCTTGGCAACTGTTTACTTCCTCTTTAAGGAAAACTCACAAAACGGTGAAGTCTTCTTCATTGTACCTACAGGTGAGCCTATAATAAGGCTTACCTGTAGATACTGAAAATATCTCCTAAACTTGAACTGTTTAGGAGATATTTACTATATACACCGCCAATTACATCATCGACGCATGCACTCTGAAGGAACGGCCGTCCATGCCGTTTCATAGAGCCCCGTGCTATGGCCGGTGGCTCCCGCGTGCATGCATGGGGGTGACGTCATCGTGGCTTCAGCCAATCACAGTGCCGGAGCTCGCGAACCCGGAAGAAACACCGGGGAAGATGTCATCCGTCTCAGTGGTGTGCGGGTGCTGCAGGGCTTAGTTCTAAGGTAAATATGTGATATGCGATGCATACTAGCTCATTATGCTTAGTCTTACAGGTTTTTTTTTTTTTTCCTCAGGTTTACAACCTTTTTAAATCAATAAAAATATTGTGAAAGAAAAAAAATGGCCCACACAAATAGAAGTGAAATATCAAAATATATGCATATGCAATAAGATGCGTATGGGTTGAGAGCTGTTCGTTATAAGAATTAAAATAAGTCTAACGATCAATCAACCAGAAAAAGAAAAAAAAAACGTGCTCCCACGACCCCCACAAAAAATTAAAGTGTCATGAAAACATAAATAGTCCACTTAAAGTGCTCCAAAAGTAATAAGTGACACCAAAAATCATGCTCTTCCTCTCCACCAGATGGGTACACAACACACTCACCAAAGAACTTTGACCCTCTTTTATTCAAAGGAAGCCACAAAATGCTTTCAAGGTCTCCAACTGCCATTCTCTCACACCAAACCATGGAGTTCAGCTCTCCGATCCATCCAGTAAGTGTGACCTTTGACCATACTCTTGAGTGTTGTAAGTGATGAACATAATGTTTCATATTGATATCTGCAAGCTTTTTCTGGCACTTTTGGTTTACAAGTTTAAATCAGTATTTTTTGCTAGAAAATTACTTTATAACCCTCAAACATTATACTTTTTTTAGCAGAGACCATAGGGAATAAAATGGCGACCAAGAAATCATAAATTCTGCCAGGGTATGTAAACCTATGAGCACAACTGTAGTATGGCCAGATTTACATGCTGAATATGGTATGTTGGCAAAAACAATATTGCAGCTGGTTTAGGCAGCCTGCACATTTAAAGGCATGGTCTGGAGAGTACCAACTCATAAGGTGGGTGTATGATAAGTGGTCCATTCATATTTTGGTGGGGGACTGGGTGGGACCAACCAATAAATTGAGTTTGATGCGGACGTACCCATCTGTAAAGTGAGCGGGTGAAATGCAGTCTGTGTGTGGGGTTAACAGTATCTTGGAATAAGGACCATAATGTTGTTAAGTATATATGCTGTTTAAGATTTTATTTATATTATTTTTTATTTTTACACTATCTTTTTAATTTTTTTTATAATTTTTATTCCTATTACAAGGAATGTAAACATCCCTTGTGATAGAAATAAGAATGACAGGTCCTCTTTATGGAGATATCTGGGGTCAAAAAGACCCCCAAATCTCTTTTACCCTTAAAAGTAAAAGATAAAAAATAAAATTTTTTGATCTTTTGCTTTAAAAAAAAAAAAACAAAAAACTTCCACCTTGGACCGGAAGTGACATCAAGATGTCGCTCCAGCCCTCCAAGGCCATAGAGGTGATCAAAGCGGATCTACTTTTTGATCGCCTGTGTGGCCAGCCAGTGACCATTTCTTCGGGTGAACTGGCCGAACTGCTGAGTGTCGGGAGGGGAAGCCCTCCTGAAAGCATTCTAGCGGCTCATGAGCTGCTCAGACTGCTTTCATGAGAAAGCCAGCTGTAAAAAAACAATACCAGCTGATTTCTTCATCATCATTACTTGCCTTAGGGGACATGGACTCGCATCTGCCATGTGGTCTTACATGTTGCTGGTCCTTTGATATGGCCATGAAAGTTTAAGCGAGTTTTACCTGCTGGGAAGGGAAAGGCTTTCCCTCTGGGTCGGCTCATTTGCTTTATGCACCCGTCTGATTCATCCATATACATATGGTTTCCTTTTGAGCTCTCCCTCAACCCCCAGCTTGTAACAAGATCCGTTGTTCATTTCATGGACCGGTAGGCGATTTTTCCCTGAGACACCCCCCTTTTTTTTCCCCTAGTGTACTATATGGATTATTCTGCGTTCGTCTAGTGTCCCCTCTGCTATCGCATTGGTTGGACACTAAGGACAAGACCATACTTGTATCTTATATGCCTGGTCCTGAAGAAGCGGAGGAACCCGCGTAACGCGTAAACCATCTGATGTGCATGTGACGATTCATGATCTTTAAGGGTTTATAATTTGTGCATATGTCCTTTTTAATGATATGTTTTCAACATATTTTATGGATATGTTAAACTGCAATAAAAAATATATAATATGTTACCCATTTTTTGCAGTCATATGTTTTTATTTGGCATATTTAAAGTCCCACCCCAGGTTATCCCATGATGATTTGCAGCCATAGAGGTGATCAAAGTGGATCTATTCTTTGATCGCCTGTGTGGCCAGCCGGCGACACCATTGGATCATTTCTCGGGTGTGTCCAATCACAGCTGATCATGGATGTAAAGAGGATTTGCCGGTTAACGGCAATCTTCCCCTCATGCTGACAGCGTGTGAAGAGAGGAGAGCCGAAAACTGGCATATCCACACAGGGGACATCTACACTGATGATCAGTGTTCTGATCATCAGTGCAGCCCCAAAAGTGCCCACCAGTGCTTCCAATCTGTGCCCACCAGTGCTGCCAATCGGTGCCGCATATCAGTGCAGCCCCATAATGCACATCAGTGAAGGAAAAAAATTACTTATTTACTAAATTTCATAACAGAAACTAAGAAAAACGTTTTTTCAGTATTTTAGTTTGTTTAGCAAAAAAAAAATATCCAGTGGTGATTACCACCAAAAGAATGCTCTATGTGTCTCAAAAAAAAAAATGATAAAAATGTCATGAGTACAGTGTTGCATGACTGCGCAATTGTCATTCAAAGTGCCACAGCGCTGAAAGCTAAAAATTGGCTTGGGCAGGACGGGGGTGAAAGTACCCAGTAGGCGAATGGTTTAAATACCTGATGTTTCTGCGCTTTTACCTGATTTTTTTTAAGATGGTGACCGGACCTCTTAATGCAGCTTTCCTAGGAACACATCTTACAAGATGGAGTTGAGCTGTGCATGGGCTGAGGCCTGAAATGTCACGTGTATTGGGGTATTGTTATGTTACTATAGATCTCGTGTTTTGAAAAATGAGTTATTTTTTGACATGTTAGTAAAATTTACTAGCAAATGTAGTAGCAATTAGCCAGCATGTGACAGTGGGTGGCTCCTGTTTCAGCTCCGGGTATAATGAACCCACTTATTTCAATGTCAAGGTGTAATCATCATGTTTACATAGCGTATCGGCCTGTGTGACATTCCGATTATGAATTGGTGACATGTAATTATGGAGGCTTCTGTTTATGTTGCAGCCCAAGTCAACAAGTTTATCTTGTTACCTGCAGACTGTTACTGTATGAGACTGAGGAGTGTTGATATGATGGAGACGTCACCTAGGAGATGATAACTGTCTGATCCGTCTAGTCTGCTCCCCCAGACTACTATTAGGCCAAACGTTCTTTTCAAGGCATATATAAAGAATTATTTAATGGTGACCCAAATATTGTATAAAAGAAGCCACAAACAGAGAGAGTGGGATGGGTGACTTTTGAAAATCGCATGCGATCACTGACATTAGGGGACGCTGTACTTCTCTTGTGGGTCACAGAAGTGCACTTACTTATGTACTCCTGTGACCCAGACTCAGCTGACAACCAACTCTTGATCTCTTGCTGTGGATGACTGAGCAAAATGTCATCCCTGTGGAGATAAAGGCGTGTAAGCCCCTGTTCACACTTGTGCGATGCGGGAACCAGCGCGACTACAAAGCCGGTTCCCACATCGCACCTCTCCCGCAGGCAGTTCACAATGCCTTCTGCGAACCACTGAGGGTGTCATTAAAAAGTTAATGGCACCCCCAGATATGTTCACAGATTGCAAAACACCCATGCGATCCGATTCGATCCGGGTGAAAAAAGGCTCCTGCACCTTTTCTGGTGCGAATTGAATGCGCGTTCAGCCATACAGCTATATGGCTGAACTCTCGTTGCTCAGAGATCGCATGTGATCGGCACGTGCGGGTGCGGATCACATGCGATCTCTGCAATCGCAGTAGCATAAACCCGCGGGCTTAGACTTCATTTTCATGTAGAGCTGTAATCAGCACGGTTTCATGAAGGATCGTTCTTGCAAACCAATCTATTAACCTTCTATGAGGAGGTGAGCTGCCACCTAGATAAAGGAAGGCCCGTGGACATGGTGTATCTAGATTTTGCAAAGGCATTTGATACATTTCCCCATAAATGCTTAATGTACAAACTAAGGTCCGTCGGCATGGATCAAAGGGTGAATACATGGATTGAAAACTGGTTACAGGGGCAAGTCCAGAGGGTGGTGATAAATGGGGAGTGCTTGGAATGGTCCAGGGTGGAAAGTGGGGTCCCCCAGGGATCTGTCCTGGGACCAATCCTATTCAATTTATTCATAAACGATCTGGAGGATGGGATAAACGGCTCAATCTTAATATTTGCAGATGATACCAAGCTAAGCAGGGCAATAACTTCTCCACAGGATGTGGGAACCTTGCAAGAAGACCTGAACAAATTAATGGGGTGGGCAGATAAGTGGCAAATGAGGTTTAATGTAAAAAAATGAAAAATAATGCATTTGGGTACCAAGAATATGAACGTAAACTACTCACTAGGGCAGGGATTCTCAACCAATGTTCCGTGGAACCCTAGGGTTCCTCCAGAGGTTGCTAGGGGTTCCTTGAGCCGTGGGCAATTTCTGCCTCTGAGATAAACTCCCACTGACACCAATGATCTTTTTAGCTATCTGTAAGGAGGCAATTCATCCCAATGACCACAAATGTAAGGAGCATTCTTTCCAATGACCATCACACTAACGTATCATTAGTTGTAGGTTTGTAATTTGGGCACCAGTCCTCGGAAAGGATGTCCTGGAACTGGAAAGGGTTCAGAGAAGAGCAACAAAGCTAATTAAGGAATTGGAGGACCTTAGTTATGGGGAAAGATTACAAGCACTGAACTTATTCTCTCTGGAGAAGAGACGCTTGAGAGGGGATATGATTTCATTGTACAAATACTGTACTGGTGACCCCACAATAGGGACAAAACTATTCAGTGCAAGGGAGCACACAAAGACACGCGGCCATTAACTTAAATTAGAAGAAAGGTGGTTTAACCTTAAACTGCGTACAGGGTTCTTTACAGTAAGAGCAGTAAGGATGTGGAATGCTCTTCCACAAACAGTGGTTTCAGCTGGGAGCATAGATAATTTCAAAAAACTATTAGATGGGCACCTAAGGGACCACAGCATTGAGGGATATACAATGTAATACTGACATAAAAGCACACACATAGGTTGGACTTGATGGACTTGTGTCTTTTTTTAACCTCACTAACTATGTAACTATGAAGGTGTGTAATTTAAAGGAGTACACACAAAAAGGCCGCCACTTCACTCAGAGTAGTAATTACAGCCGAGACCCACCACTACCTGCCACTGCCCGGTTGCTGGGACCACCTGGCGTCTAGCAACCAGTGATGTCACATAATGCAGAGAAAGGCCCCCAGCATTCAGAGCAGAGGAGGTAACTTCATTTTCCTCCTCCTAGAACTCCGCTCCCCCTACTTCCTCCAGCCTCTGCAGAAAGGGAAGGGAAGTGGATTTGACAATCTGAGGCCAGGAATGGAACCTGTTGGGCTGTCATGGGGGAGCCGGGCAAAGATGCAGGGACAGAGAGGATGGCAGCTGGATGACAGATGACACCCTCAGAGGGATAGAAAGGGGAGGAGGAGGTCGCATCCTTAGATCACAGGGGTTCATGCTGGGACTTGTAGTCCTTCACTTTTGGGGATGTGACTCATACTAAGTATGTGATCTGGCACTTCCAGATAGGGGGCGCACGCACGCCATCAGAGACCCGGATGTGTTGTGATTATACACAGCAAATGCCGATCAGCGGCTGCTGGCCAATGGATGACTGCTGGCACCCGCCAGTCATCGGCAAGACACACAGGACAGAGCTCTGCCTTTGTAAACAAGGCAGAGCTCTGTCCTGTCAGTGAGGCAGTAATGGATTTTCTTTGCCTGCAAAGCAGGGAATAAAATCCATTACTTCCCTTAATAAAAACGCCTCTCATAGTACACCAAAACACTGGCAAGGCGCACATTTAACCCTTTGATCTCCCCTGATGTTTAATCCCTTCCAAGCCAGTTTCACTAGTACAGTGACAGTGCATATTTTTAGCACTGATTACTGTATTGGTGTCACTGCTTCCCAAAAAGTGTCAAAAGTGTCAGTGTCTGATTGTCCACCACAATATCGTAGTCCCGCTATAAGTAGCTGATCGCCGCCATTACTAGTAAATAAATAAATAATTCCAGTATATACTGTATACCATAGTTTGTAGACACTATAACTTTTGTGCACACCAATCAATATATGCTTATTGGAATATTTTACCAAACATTTGTAGCAGAATGCATATTGACCTAAGTTTATGAAGAAATTTGATTTTTAAAAACATTTTTTTATATGTTTTATAGCAAAAAGTGAAAAATAGTTTATTTTTTTTCAAAATTTTCTTTTTTTGTTTATAGCACAAAAAATAAAAAAACCCAGAGGTGATCAAATACCACCAAATGAAAGCTCTATTTGTGGGAAAATAAAAGGACATACAGTAAACGTTATTCGTGTACAGCATTGCATGACCGCACAATTGTACGTGAAAGTAACGCAGTGCTGTATCACAAAAAATGACATGGTCATAAAGGGGGGAATATACGCCAAACTTCTCTTTTAATCCAATGCCACCTGCACATCGTTACTCTGGCCTGACTTCTTCATCGTAACAATGGTAATCACAGTTTTTACCAAATGTAGTCTCCACCAACCGCACATGTGACAGGGTTGACAACACAAAAGCACAAAAAGCATACACCCCATAATAGAAAGTGCCCGGATCTTTTATTACCTTTTAATGAGAACTGCATATCATATAAAGGGTAGAAAATATGTAAAATTTCATTAACATCTTACATTTTCAGGGATTGGGTTTTGGTCTACATGATTTTGTTAATGTGAAAATTGCCATGCATGTGTAGTGGTACCACCATAGGAGCCTCTGCGAAGATATCCAGGGTTCTTTTCCCAGTAGTAGCCCCGCAGCCATGCACACGGTCATGGCCAGTCACTCCTTTGGCTCAATGAACAGTGCAGGGGTATTCTATTTTTGGTGTTTTTATTTTTGGGTAACTTGGATAGGGATAGGGAAGGGAACTGTATGGGATACTCTAAAACTATGTATGAAGAGGAGGACACTCTTACTTCTGTAGAACTATGAGCCAAGTCCTTGCACAAGTAAATGGTGGACTGAGCCTTGAAGTAGCAACTTGAGAAATCCACCAGGGGTAGCAAAAGCATGCAGTCTCTAGGATCTCTCACACCAGTATGTAGTCACTAATGCTCATGAATGATTGGTTGTCTCCTTCCAATATCTTCCAGATACTTTCTCCCAGGGATACCAGACTAGATCCTCAGTAGAGATGTGTCAAACACCCCCCAGTTCGGTTTGCGTCAGAAATTTCAAACATCGCAAAAGTTCAGAGCAGAAAAATAAAAAAATGCCCATTTTGAAGGCTTACATGCAAGTTATTGAGCACACAAGGGTTATGGGGCTCCGGGTACTGCCCTGGGAGACATGTATCAATGAAAAAAAAGTTTGTAAAAACATTTTAAAATCAGCAGCAATCTACCGATGCATAAAGTGAAATAATAAAAAATTAAAAATTCCTTTGAATATAGTGCCTGGGGGGTCCCCTTAGTCTGCCTGTAAAGTGGCGCAAATGTACCTTGTATAGAACCTGCTGCAGCAAAAATGGAATTTATGGAGCCAAAAAAATGGCATTTTCCCTGCAAGCTTTCTTTATTTTATAAAAAAATTTGGCTTGGGGAGCCAGTCTGTATGATGAGGCCACAATTTAGTGCACTCAGAACAAATTAGAGATGTTTTGGATAAATTCTGGTGTCTGTTTCACAGAAAAATTGGTGGTTCCTTCACACCGTAACCCTATAGTGGTACTCTTGATGAAAGCAAGAATTGGGCTTGCTGTCAAAACTTGAAATTATATGCACCTGACACAGGTGCGGAAAAATTGGTCCTTGGATGTTAATTGTGCCCATGAAACCTATACCAAAATATTTCTTCCGGATAAAATCAACACCCACAAAGCTAGGCAGCGTAAACAGTCTTGCAGATCCAGAAAACTCTTAATCGGTGACATTGGCATCAGGGGCTTGATAGCTGCTGCTAATCCAGGAATGATTCACTTTGATAAATGTCAGCCAGTCAACGGAGTCTATGGACAGGCGTGCTCTTTTATCTGTCACAAAACCTCAAGCAGCACTGAAGCCCTGTTCGGAAAGCATGCTGGATGCAGGGTAGCCCAGCAGCTCAATTGCATGCATACTCGGCAAGTTCTGGCTAGTAGTCTATTATCCTGACCCAGTAACCCAGTGGATCATCAACTGGAAAGCTGTACATGTCTGTTTTCGCCCCTAGATAATCTCCCACCATATGATGCAAAAGCTGCTGATGGGATGTGGAAGCTGACAGCCCTGGGTGCCGAGGACGAAAAACATTTTGAAATGCATCACTGATGCGGCCCCCTTCTCCACCACTCCTCTCTTGACCAGCAGAAGCCTCAAAACTAGCTTTTCCATAAGACTGTAACCCACCAGAGTCTGGAAAGGCATTACATAAACTCCTCTTTAAGGTGTTCTCAAGAGATATTTCATCCTCTGCTCCCTCTGTGGGAATGGGATGAGTTCTGAGACTTTCCCCTTGTAACAGTGGTCAAGGAGGGTTGCCAACCAATATTGAACCTTCTCCTTGATGCCACAAATTCTCGGATCCTGTCCTTCTCTTCCTCCCGCTGCTGTGCCTTGAGTGCCCTGTCCATAATGCCATATAGAGTCTGCTCCAGCAGGAATACAACAGGGATTGTGTCACTGATGCATTGTCACGGCCCACCATGCTTGTTGTCTCCTCAAATGATGATGGAAAAGTGCATGTATCCTTTATCAGCAGCCATTGGTATGGGGAAGAAAATCTGAGCCGCTCTGAGCCTGTCGTCATGTTATACCTATACAGGTACTCATGGACAGCCCTCTGCTGCATGTGCAGCTGCTGTAGCATTGCCAAAGTTGAGTTCCACCTAATAGGCATGTCACAAATCAGGTAGTTTACGGGTAGGTGGAATTCCCGCTGAATTTCAGCCAACGGAGCACTGGCTGTGTATGACCATCTGAAATAGCTACAGACTCTTCTGGTCTGCTTTAACAGATCATCCAACCCTGTGTACCTGTTTAGGAAATGCTGCACCACCAAACTGAGGACATGTGCCAGGCATTGCACATGTGTCAACTTTCCCTATTGAAGGACAGACAGGAGGTTAGTGCCGTTATCGCACACCGCCATGCCTAGCTCAAGCTTCCATGGCAGGAACCACCTCTGGGCTTGCCCCTGCAGAATTCAAGGAATCTCTGCTCCGGTGTGGCTCCTGTCCCCTAGACAGACCAGATGAAACACTGCATAACATCTTTTAGCCTGATTCGTTGAATAGCTCCTTGAACGCTTAGGGGGTACTGGTGGTTCATAGGACAGGGTTTTTCCCTTGGGGTCAGCCCCCTATTCCTATGTCTATTTTTGCCCTCGCTCTAGTCCTCTGTTATCATGCACACCTCATTCACATCTTTCTGCTTTTTCTTCCTCCTTTTTTCAATTATTTAAACATTTTTCTTAAAATATTCTTGTATGTACATTTGTATCACGTGTCACATCCTATGGACATGGATACCGATACACTTCTTATTCTATATATTCTAATATTTTTAACAGATAAGTGTTGCCATTCGTTTTTGGTGCCATTATGAATCCATACACTTTACAGACCTTTATTTCAAGAAAACTTGGTCTGCCCTTCATTTGTTTCTTTGGTCCATGTGGGTTATCCGCCACAGCCTCCAGGTTAGACATGCCTTCTACCACCCCTAAGGCTGCTGGGCTTAATTTTTTTTTTCAAATATTTTTTTTACAATTTTTCATTTTACAAACAATATATACATAGAATAATAATAGAGAACAAGAAAAAGAAAATAAAAGGTAAGTGTTAAGGCTACCCGCCATTTTCTTTTCAGGAGCCATCTACCTTTTTACATGATGTTATCATTTTGTTATTTGTCTATTTTTATAGACCTTGTTTTTGCATCGACTCCTGAGGAAGTGGACAGTGATCCACAAAACGCGTCGAGTTCTGGGATGCAATGAATTTTCTGGTCATAATATGCCATGTAATTATGCACCTTTATCTGCTGATAACATTGTTTATGAACACCATGATCTGCTATGAACTTATGGTGTTACATGTAAAGTCTCGTTTTTAAAAAAAAACAAACATGTTATACTTACCTCCTCTGTGCAGTTGGTTTTACACAGAGCAGCCCCGATCCTCCTCTTCTCGGGTCCCTCTTCCCTGCTCCTAGCTCCTCCCTCCTGTCGAGTGCCCCCACAGTAAGCAGCTTGCTATGGGGGCACCCAGCCCCACCCCAGCCCCTCTCTCCCATGATTGGCTAATTGACTTTGCTCAGGTAAGTATTAGGAGGTGCTGGGGAGGTTGCTGCACAAAGTTTTTTTTTAATCTTATTGCCTAGAATGCATGATAGTGGAGTTCCGGCCGAAATATGACTTTTAAGATAAAAAAATTCCCCAGAATACTCATGCCTCGTGCAATGTAACGAAGGTATGCTGTAAACTATGGTCAGTTTTCTATTTGTGCAGCATAGTTTTCTTACTTTGTGAAGTTCCTGCACAGCGCGGCTATCTCCAGTGTGGGTATCTGAAGCCACAGTGTCCTCCTTTCTGGATTCCGTGCATGCTGTCTGCCCAGCATGCACCTGCCGATCTCAGGCATATGCAGTGCAGTGCATTTCTGGTCAGCCATGCCAAGCTGACCAAGATTTTCCATAGACGCCAATGCAAAAGGGAGAAGAGTCATGCCAAGCTGACCGAGATTTTCCTTAGTCGCCAATGCAAAACGGGAGCAGTGCCATGCCAAGCTGACCAAGATCTCCCAGGAGCCAATGTGAAACCGGAAATGACATACAACACCGTGGCCCCTAAAGGAGGAAGTGAAATTAGATATAGGCATAAATCAGGTAAGTGAACAGAAAAAAATAAATAAATTGCCAATTAATTTTAAGGATGCAAATTAGTGCTGCATGGTGAGGAGTGAAAAATGTGGGTGGAACTCTGCTTTAAGATAAAAAAAAACCACCTGCCATTACAACTCCTTTAATCGGCTCATAATTATCTTTTTTGGTTGAACTTTTATTGTGTATTTATTAAAAAATGCAACCTGTAACTGTGTATAAATACTTGCATCATGTCAATCTAGTTAACATTAAAACTAGTAATCATATGTACTTACCATGTTACGTGATTTGCCTCATGTGAAGTCCCATGACCAATGTATTTTCATATTGTATGCATTTAGGGATGGAGGCATTTCACTTATGGTGCTTCAGACCACAACTTTAACACCCTAATACTTACCAGATCCAGTGATATTGCACGAGAGTCTCGGCTGTCTGGGACTCTCCCTCCTCATTGGCTGAGACACAACAGTGGGCACCATTGGCTCCCACTTCTGTCAAAGTCAGTGAGCCAATGAAGGAAGAGAGGGGGTGGACACACAGAGCGTCGGCTCGGGTGCCCCCATAGCAAGCTGCTTGCTGTGGGGGCACTCGGCAGGAGGGGGGGCAGGAACGCCGGTGAGGAACCTCTTCTCCACTGAACAGAGCAGGTAAGTAATAACATGTTTGTTGTTTTTAAACGAAAAATACAAGACTTTAGTATCACTTTTACAGTATTTATAAAAAAAAAATAGCTCTCTCTTCAATTCATCCAGCATTTATAATTTTCTGACATGTTTGCTAATGCGCTAATCAAGGTGATTCACCATTCTGTTGTTTGCTGATTTTTGCGATCTTTGGTTTAAAAGGTAACCAGATAACATTCAAGTATCAACAACGCAATGTGCAGGAAACAAGCTGCTTGGATAAATACAGTAATATCTCTCCAGGTACTTACAGCAAACAAGTGGTAAATTATCTAATCATCACTAGCTGGCAATGAAGCATTAGTGCTGAAGGGATCTGTTTGTGTTCTGGGCAAGAAATTCTATACCCTTGGGCCAAGTTGATAATTTGTAGTAAGTAAATGGGACACTGAACTTCTTATTGTTTTTGGTCATGAGCGTGAGCTATTTTTAGAAGGACAGATTATTCACTTTGACAGCCACTGATTATTGCCTTTAAAGTTTTTCCAAATACCAACCCACACATACAAAACTTAAGACTACGTTCGGTATATATAGCCGGCCAGAGTGGTAGAGCTTTCAGAGTTGTGAGCAGTCCTGTGTCGTTGAAGAGGTTGGCTTTCTGACCTAAGCCAAGTTACAACTTGTGGATATGGTGAATGAAAGACGGACTGAGAGGTTCCCCACGGCTGGAAGAAAAGCAACTGGCTTTGCTCCCAAACAACCAGGCAGCCTCGTTGACCAGTTGGAGTACAGAAGAACATTAAGCCAACTGACACAGATCGGTGGTGGAACAATTCAGCCTAAACCAAAAATGTCCACCAAAGCACCAACTACAATGGCCAAGGGTCACAAAAGAACCTCTTTAATGGGTGAAGATACCTCAAAAAACAAGGCCCTGTTTCCACCAATACCAATCATGAGTTCCTACACTCCAAGAAAGGCAAAGGTGTCGTTTCCACCATCCAGCCAAGCAGTGATGCAACGGAGACGTCTGTCTGTCCCAGAAGAGTCTTTAAGCAGACTTCCCAAGTCTATCCTAAAGAAAAGACATTCAGTGTCTGTTGAATACAAGACACCGACTCCTGAAAGTGACCAATTAGACACATCGATTCTTTATACTCTACCGTGGGAGAGAGAGCTCTACTTGCCACCAATATCATCCAATGGTACTCTGGTCTACCTTGAGGAAGACGGCTCGCTTCCTCCGATGCTCCGTAGACTCAGCAATGCTGATACGTACAATTACAGCCAAGAATTTCTACATGTGCTTGATGACATGAAGAATCGCCCTCCAACATCCCAACATCGAGACAAAGATACAACGCACAGATAAAAATTAGAGAAAGCATCAGGTCCAAAACAAAATTGTGCTGTGTCAATGTAGACTTAGCATTTATTTAACCTTGACATTGAGAAACCCAAATTTGATCATTATGGTCAGGTCTGGGACTCGCGTAAATGCCCCAAAGAGACTTCTTATTGTGCTGCCCCAATGAAGATCTTTTTTTTTTTTTTTTTACTACAAGTCATACTTATATGTGCATTTCATGTGGTGTTTTTTGTTTTTTTTTGGTTTTTTTTTTGGAAGATTGCAACAGAGTTCCCCTCTTACTACTTCAGGCTGATTATGTGATATATCCCGGATAAAGCCTTTTTTACCAAAATATTTCTATATTTTAGACAAATTGTTTTTCTGATGTAATTTGTGCATGTCTGTGATTTCAGTTCTAGGTAAAGCTGGCTACACACATTACAATATTATTGTGCAATCTTCCTAATATTTACTATCAACTCTATATCATCGGCTCTGTAATACAAGGACCTGCCTTATTAGATATTAAGTAAAGGAGCGGAGCTACGGGGGGGCATTAGTTGCTATGGGCAACTCGGCAACATCCTTTCTTTTTTTATTTTTGCCTTCTAAAATGTTGTACAGTTGGCCCATATGACCAGCCGGAAAATGACTCTCAATTATTGACTCATGCCAGCTGCAGAAAGCTGAATTCCCTTGGTTTATATGGGTTACAGTACCCTTGAATGCACTTTGGGCATTTTGTTTGAAGATCTTTAAAAAATGCTTAAATAACAACCAACCAGTGGTTCCCTTTGTGCTGCCAGTGCTTGTAAAAAAAATGAAAGGGAGCCACTGATTGGTTGGGTTCTAGTCTATTTTTCAGACATCTTTGGTGGCATAGTTCCAATATTTTGGGGGTAGAGTAAACATTAACGTGTCTAATTCTTTCTAATTCCTGTCTTATCCTGTCCGCAAGACATTTTTAGCTTACAGCACAAATTTTAGCAGATGTTTTTATAGCCATGTATAAAACAGGAATGTTGTTGATGATTTTTGTCATCCACCTGTGAGTAACAAAAACCATAATTGTTAATTGTCCTGATTTCTAGACTCTCCTCCGTTTGCAATTTCTGTGTTCTCCCCCCTATGTTCCAAGAAATATCCAACCAGGCAGCAGAAGGTTGCTTTTAAAGGCACCACCACTTTCTCCTAAAAGCACTCTTTAAATTTTTACCAGTATTTTATTTACTGAAAAACTGCATTACTTAGGCCAGCCATACACAGTGCAAATTTCTTTCCTGCAACCACGGCTGCAGGAAAGAAATTTGCATGTTTCCCCCATGAACACGGATAGTGCTGACAGGGGAATCCCTCCTGCCAAGCTATTGTCTGCTCCCTGCGGGGGAAACCGTCCTCGGTGGGAAAAGACAGTGACCCGCCAGGCTGGTTGTACCCAAGTTGACCGATTGATCAACTTGGTATTTTCAGCCTGCCCATTAATGGTTCGAAACTCAGCTGGTTCCTGCTGAACAAACAATGTATGGCCGGCCTTACAGATAGTTTTGGAGCTTTGTAGACGATCCCTTAGGCCACTTTCACACTGGGGGCAGTGGAGTGTTAGCGGTAAATCCCTGCTAGTCACAGCAGGGATTTACCGCTGATACAGCGGTGCTACGGCAGCAGGAGCAGTGCGCTTTTAAGCCCCCACAAGGCCACTTTGGAAGCGCTACCCCATTGTTTTCAATGGGCAGGGGCGGTGGAGGGGTGGTATATTACCGATCACCGCACCGCTCCAAAGATGCGGCTTGCAGGACTTTTTGTGACGTCCTGCAAGCGCACCGCCCCAGTGTGAAAGCACTCCGGCTTTCACATTGGGGTGGATGGGGAGTGACTTTTGAGGCACTTTACAGGCGCTATTTTTAGCTAAATAGCGCCTGTAAAGCGCCTCAGTGTCAAAGGGGTCTAACTGTATCTTCCTGGGATGCTGGCATCTCTACAATCTACCTTTCTACCCGGCAGCCATTTAGCCCAACGTTCAGTTCACAAGCAACTTGTTATGCATAAGGTGATGTCCTAGTGTTATGATTGGCTGAGTTCTCAGAATCACTGATCCATCAAACCTTACAACAGCTATATCCAACATGTACAGCAAACAGGTTCTACTTAATAGACTAGTAATGTATCTTTCAAAATAAATATAGCTAAACATTAACTGCAATTTTATTAGATTTAGCAGCAGAAAATCATTAAGGGACGTTATTGTTAGTTTGATTTTCAGGTTAGATGTTAATATTAAGCCCTATAAACAGATGCATAGCTCCCAACTGTCCCTGATTTTGAGGGACTGTCCCTGATTTGGAACAAAGACCCTCTGTCCCTCATTCCCCCTCATTTGTCCCTCATTTTTCTCTGATCTATAGAGTTGTATATTAAATGCACTTTTTATCTTTCAAAAAGTGTTTCCCAGTGCAAAACCTTTCATCCGATTTCTAAGGCTCCTTTCACACCAAGGCGTTGGAAAAAAGCCTGTAAAATCCTGTAAAACGCCATGATTTTAGTTAGCGTTTTTGCCGCACTTTTGAAGCATTTTTCAAGCGTTTGCGTTTCGATCATGTGACCTTTCCCACAGCCTCAGTGCACATTTCATGCACTTTTCAAGCGCTTAACCATTATTTTCAATGGACATTGGCGTTTTTGAGGCGTTATTTTGAGCGCACAAAACAAACTGAAAAGATTCTGCTTGCAGGACTTTTAGCAACGCCTAGCAAGCGCGATGCCTGGGTGTGAAAGCCTCCATTGAGATGCATGGGGAGTGTTTTTCATGTGCTTTTTATGTGCTAATTTTAGTGCAAAAACGCCTGAAAAACGCCTTGTTGTGAAAGGGGTCTTAATGTCTGCATTTGTAAATTTGAAAAGCCAGTATAAAGGAACAGTAGCGAAAAAAAAAGCACTTGTGGATTTAACTAATATTTTTTTTGTAATATTCTCCTTTAAGCGGGCGTGGCAAGGGGGAGTGTCCCATGCCCACATACTTTTGCTAATAGGTGTCCCTCAATTCCATCTCAAAAAGTTGGGAGGTATGCAAATGTTACAAGGTGTCACTTTCTCACAATATACTGCATCTTTAATCATTTATTTTATATTATAAATAATGGGGGGGGGGGCAGGCATAGCACTTAAAATAGGCATAGCAGAGGGGCGGAGCTAGGAACTCGGTGCTGAGATCTTACAAGTGATGTGATGAATAAGAAACCAGCGGACAAATTCTAATTGCCCCCACCCTCCTGCCCTCTGCATATGGACTTCCTGTTACCTATCAAAAAGTATTTTTCATAAATATTTATAATAATTTATTTCATATGAAAATAAATTAAGAAAAAAATAATTTCCAGTCTACCTCTGCCCTGATTTATTTATATATATATACATGCACTTGGTTTGAATTGGGTAGGGGGGTCCACCATTTCAAAAACAAAAGCATGTATTTATTTTTAGCCAAACTTTAAAAAGTATACAAATTTTCTAAGTTTTATATTTTAAAGAAGATGCTCTGTAACTTTTTTTTTGTAAATGATGTATAGTGTTACCATGTATCTTATTTGTAACTTTTATTTTTTGAGTTTTATGAATAAAAGATATTACGCTTACACTTCGTGGTGTTTATAGGTGTTGATTTGGGTTTGCAGGATTGGCTGCCCTTGATTTAAAGGAATATTTACAAAGGTGTCTCCAAAAGAAAAAATAAAACTTGCCAAGGTTTCTGCAGGTAAGGATGAGGTTGGGGAAATAGGATGGACAAAGTAAGGACTTTTCATGCTGCATGCTTGTCCCAGGTCATTTTAAGGCCTGCAAAAGCAGTCTGTGTTGCCTAGGCTACAAGTGTTAATTGCCATAATTCATTCACATAGATTAAATCATATACAGTGGGTAAAATAAGTATTGAACAAGTCACCATTTTTCTAGGTATATATGTGCTATATTACCAAAAGTATTGGGACACTTGATTTTACACGCACATGAACTTTAATGGCATCCCAGTCTTGGTCCATAGGGTTCAATATTGAGTTGGCCCACCCTTTGCAGCTATAACAGCTTCAACTCTTCTGGGAAGGCTGTCCACAAGGTTTAGGAGTGTCTATGGGAATGTCTGACCATTCTTCCAGAAGAGCATTTGTGAGGTCAGGAACTGATGTTGGATGAGAAGGCCTGGCTTGCAATCTCCGCTCTAATTCATCCCAAATGAGTTCTACTGTGTGTATCTGCAATACACACAGCAGGCCTTCTGGCCAGTAAAAAAAACTCTCTGAGCTAGCCAGAAGGCCCATCCAAGGGGAGTGTGCAAGCCAGGTGATGTGATCTGGTGTCGGTGGAACTCAGTAGAGTCCCAAACCCATAGTGTTTTCCTGCCACCCCAAGGGGGCACATCAACAGGAGCTCCTTGCACCTCCCAGCTCCTGACCAGACAAATGAAGCAGCCATCCCTACCAGAAAGGCATTAGCACTTAGGGAGAGCCTTCCTAAACCAGGGACAACGCTTGTGAACCAGACCAGATTCAACCCCAGAGGAAAAGGATCCCTCCCCCAGTACCCACCTTATTACATCATAACTGGCACCCCTCCTTGGCTAGAGATGCCAGTGTTCAGTTCCCAAAAACTGATAAGAACCGATAATGCACTTAAAATTAGCCAAAAGACAAGGGAATTCAAGTAAATTGATGGATATGAATAAAAATGAGAAGGGTAAACGTTGTGTTCTCATGCTGCCTTATTTATCCCAACAACTTAGGCTTTAAGGATACTGTATATACATTTAACGTGAAGAGATCTCTGACATTTTTTATAAATGCAGCCTAAATTTCTCATGGATGCTTAGTGTCCATTTACATTTGTGTGATGCATTAATGCACGTAAATTAACTTGCAATGCATTAGGCAGCCCATTGAAAATAATAGGCTGCAAATGCACCAAAAAGGTTAAAATTGGATGTGCCGCAAAATATTTAGAGCAACGCACTGTAACGTTGCTATGCATTACAACGCACTGCAACACAAGTACAATGCCATAATGGGATGCTATTCAAAATAAATGGTACTGCAACATTTGTAACACACGTTGCCACACATTCTGGTAACATGCATGTTGACGTGTGGTTTCCTGCAACACAGAACTAAATTGTCCTTTAAAGTGGCCCTATAGCAGCTTTATAAGTTTACAAGAATAAAAAAAGCTCTACATTTTAGAATTAAAAAGCCATCTTTTAGCTCCAGTCCAGTGATTTTGACTAGGCTGAGGTGATTAGTCCGCTGCAGGCAGGAGGAAGAATTTATTCAGTCTCCCCTCCCTTAGACCCCATGCACACTAATCCAACTTTTGTTGTCAGATTTCCTTCAGATTTACCAGAACCGTGTAGTGCAAGGGCCTGCCTGATTGCATACAAATTTAAACTCCTTAGGTTTGACCTCATATTATATGGTTTTGGTAAATCTAAAGGAAAAAATCTACAGAAAATTGGATGGTGTGTATCCAGCTTTAGGCCCCTTTCAGACAGGGTGAACTCCATTCAGCAGATCCACCTGCTCTCCGCTTATCTCTCTGAGCAGGCGGATGACAGGTCCGTGTCACTATGCAGAGCCGACATGGACACAACCCACTCTTCTCTATGGGGCGGTCGGATGTTTCCATCTGACTGTCATCTGATCCAGATCCCCATCTGTCAGATGTCGGATGCTTACACATGTCCGCTGACATCCGCCGCTCCATAGAAAACAAGCGTGGTCCGATCGGTCCGCTGGTGTGAAAGGGGCCTTAGTGATCAGACTGCAACACTGTAACTTTGGAGCAAGGTGAGAGGCTGCAGCAGGGGGCTGATCTGTGTCAGACATTTATAGAGGCACCAGGATGATGTGTCATCTCAGAACTGGCATCTCAGTCCAGTAAGTGGATGGTGACCCTAGGTGATTCCTGAACAAAGATGGCTCTGGATCTGGCGCAGCTCTACTACATAGAACCAATCAGCTTCCAGGTCTTAGGGCCCTTTCACACGGACGTGTCTGTGTGCTGGCTTCATTTTGCTCAGCAGAGATCGCTCTGCTGATCCCCGCTGAGCCAACAGATGACAGATCCGTCTCCGCTCTCTGTGCAGAGATGTATGCATCAGTGGTTCTGCTTTCCCCTATGGGAAATCGGATGACAACGGATCCATCTGGCCGTTGTCATCCGATCCGCAGATGGATAGAAAAATAGGGTTTTCCTCCGTCACACTTTACGGAAGGGGAGCGGATTGGAGAGCGACGAGTGTCAGCGGACATATCTCTGCTGACATCCATTGCTCCATAGGGCTGCATGGAGGCTCCGTTCCGGTCCGCCTGAAAAAACTGACAAGCGGACCTGAACGGAATGTCCATGTGAAAGGGGCCTAACTGTCAAAGCTTAATTTAACAAGCTGAGGTTAGAAGCTGATTGGCTATTATGCACAGTTGCACCAGATGTTTCACTCTCCAGCTTTAGTAAATGAATCCCATTGTCAGGATATTGATATGTGACCTCTGTGAGAAGTAATAAATGCCTGAAGGTGTTACACTGGCATGCACCTAAGATGACACAATATTTCTGATGATAGATCCATTCTATCAACCTTGTACACAGCGCATACCGTAGCTCAGATATGTGGTTGAAAATGTCCTAAAATAATAAGGCACATAATTGCAGACATTGACCCTCCATAGTCTCAGCCTTCAGTATGCATGTATTGTACAAGGGACACAAGTGATTTATTATGGAAGTCATCAATACTAATTTTTCTACCCAACAGAAAGTTGTCAGCTCCTCTGCAATCATGCAGGGAATACCTCCCTTCCATGAACAAAGTTAACCAAGTTCATATAAATGTTGCCCTCTAGTGGAAAGATTGTAAAATGACAAGCCACACTCCACATTGATAGAATTCCTGGCACTGCATTCCCTCTAGTTCCCCTCAGGTGAGTGAATTTAAATGTTGCTTTTGCAAGATGAGATTACTTTCTGTACATTACAGAGCAGTCAAGAAATCAGCAATGGGCGCTGGATAATGCATGTCTGTTCTGTTAGCAAGGACTGAAAAAAGGCTTTATGGTAGATGGTGTTTGGATGGTCTTGGAGTCATTTCAATCAATCACACCTTTCCTTCTGGAATTGATGGGCTTTGTTTTGGGAAGACATCGCCACCTTTCCAGGTAGTTTTTTTTTTTCCGAAATGAAAAAATGTGAGCATTTTTTTTTTTTGGGTTCCAGGAACGTTTCAGCGTTTTTACGTATTTAAACTTTAGCTATAAAAATGACATGTAATATCAGGTTATGGAGCAGATGCTGTTTCTTTGGTTGTGGGCTCCAGCAGTGAAGGTTACAGATCAGATTTCTGCAGCTGAGGGAAAGTTTCAAGTTCAGATCAAGGCTTTTTTTTTTGTCATTAGAAGGATTCAAATAGCTAGGATTGTGTGTTATGGCAGCGTAATGGAAGTGATGGTAAATTATTGTGGTAGGTATTGAACTGCCATGTATTATAATCCATGCTAGAACATAACATTCCCTATTGATTGATGGAGGTGATTATAGCCATACTAGTACACTTTAGAGATGTGCACAATGGAAACATTTGTTTCCTTATTATCATTATACAAGATTTTTATAGCGCCGACAGTTTGCGCAGCGCTTTACAATGTTAGGGCAGACAGTACAGTGACAATACAATTCAATACAGAAGGAATCAGAGGGCCCTGCTCATTACAGCTTACAATCTAGGAGGTCTTCACTCATTAAGTAAATAATTCTATTTCATCATAGTCCTTATGTTAGAATGATTCATTTATGGAATTAATTTAGTCTGTTCGGATTTGTTTTGAATATTTCTTGGTCCGAATCAATTGGTGTTTTTGGAAGTTCTGTTATTATTTTGCTATTTCGGGAGATTGGTTATATCCCTGCTAGTCCAACCCACAAAGAGAAATGGAATGAGCTGATTGGACTTTATCGACTCTAGTCATGTGCATTTGAAAGTAGCGAATGGAGCTAAATTAATTTCGGATTCATTAGTTATGTTATGATTCAGAGATTCTGATGGGTCCACCTTCATTCAACCCAAACACAATAAGTAGGAATCATCTTATTCCACTTTTATACCTTACTGTATTTATTGCAGTATGTAGCAAATTTTTTACAATAATGAAAAATGTTGATGCAAAAAGAATCGGCTGATTATTTAAGAGTCAAAGCCTACCATGCCGTTCTCATTCGAATAATAATAAAAAATGAATCCAAATGAATACGTGTTCATTAAGTTGAATTAGTTTCCTTATTCCTAACTGATTTTGTTTGTTGGGCCACGCGCATACATATTAAATGGTTAGTCTCTCAAGTTCAACCCCAATACAAAAACAATCTTCTTCGAATATTCACGCTACGCTCACTAAATTAAAAACAAATGGATCTAATTCAATTTGGATCATTTGTTGTGTCATTACATTGTTTTGGATGCTTCAAACATTAACAAAAGGCCCAAACTGTTGCATCATGTCATCCCGATGAAGCAAATGAATATGAATAAATTTGTTGCTTCCGTTGAAGTTTATTTTCAAATCTTTAAAAATTGTTACTTTTGCGATTTGGAGATTCGGATACATCCAGATCTCTGAATCACGCAAATTATGTCTGAATTTCCATTCGTAACGAAGCGAATCACACATGTCTAGTGCACTTGCAACAAAATCGCTCCTTCTCCATGTGGATATATCCAGTATCTTCCATGATGCGTGAGGTGATTTTAATCATGTTAGTACACTTGCTTGGACCTGGAAGAAGGGGATACACCCCAAAAGCTTGTCCTGAAAATTTGGATGTTAAGGCAAATTAAAAAAGTATCATGGGCAGTCTTCAATTCTTTTTGATGGATGGAGAAATTATGAAATTAGGGGACTCTCCCAGTGATCTAGAACCGTGTTTCTCAACCTTTTTTCAGTCAAGGCACCCTTTAAAAATTATGGAAAATCTCGAGGCACCCCATTCTAAAATGTAAAAGGGATTCTAATAGTTCTACATAATGCAGCAACATCCACAAGTCCAAGTAGGACACCCAACGTTAGAGGTGATTTATTCTTCCAAAGCAAATACACTTTTGCAAACTGGTACTGACTAGTATTCCAATGTTTCTCCATCACTCAGCTATTGTAACCCCCACCACTGAAGGAGAGGGGCAGTGGAGGGTCAAACAAGGATGCTATTCAGGCGACTGACATCTTCCTCATCAACTGATGATGTCATTGGTTGTTAGGATGCCATCAGAAGGTTGTAATGGTGGACAATGCAAACCTATGACTTTGTGTAACTAAAAGGCAGCCTTCATCCACATGCCAGCTTGTATACAAATTTTTAGGCATTTTGCCAAGGCACCCCTGAAAAATCCTCAAGGCACACCAGGGGCCCAAGTTGATATAGAGGCTGGTTCATGCATTGATTCTGTATGACAGCTAGGCACTAAGTGATAAACAAGTGCAGAGGTTTATAGGACTGTTCTCCCCCAGATGTGTCCAGCAATGGGATGGGCAGCTATGGAAGAAAAATGCCCACTGTTGGATGGAGAAAATCAAGGAACCGCCAGGGATTATATGTAATAAATTGAGAATATTATGAACGTGAGGGAATCTCCCAGGTTTTTGTACATGTGCGCACTTTAGACATCTGCTATTTTAAAGAGAGAGGTATGCATAGAGGTATGCTAGATCTTAAAATTCCCCACCTGGATATCAAAAGGAGTTAATCATTGTTGGGATTAGGATGTGACCATTTAATGGGTCTCTTATTTAGTTTTAACTATGTTTCTATAGGGTCCCTGTGGTGTGTGTGTGTGTGTGATATATATATATATATATATATATATATATATATTCTTCCAGGACTCTCAAACATTGCTTAAAGCTATTAGTAGACATATTAGTCCCCTACACCAGTGGTTCCCAACCTCAGTCCTCAACTACCCCCAACAGGTCATACTTTCAGGATTTCCTTGCAGAGGTGCTTTTAACCTATCTCAATGGCTTGGTATTTATAACAGCTATTCTGTATAAGGGAAGTTCCCAGACCATGGCCTGTTGGGTGTACTTGAGAGATGAGGTTGGGAAACATTGCTCTATACCATCTACAGACTGTACATGCTAGTATAAACGTTTGTGTCATATCTTTTAAATTTCTCTATATATGTTCAATATTGATATGTGATTCTGGTTCCCAGGTATCGGTGTTCAGGTCCAATGTTAGTACAGCGATCTCCCCTGCTGTTCTATTGTGTTCTGACAGGGGGCAGACCTCTGCCTGTCATGAGCCTTGGGCAGAAGCCAACCAAACAGCCGGCTTCTGTCGGACCGGCTGTCATACACACAGGCCAAATGTCAGCCCATTGAATCGGCCAATGCTGACCTGTATGTACTAGGGTTTAGGCTATGGTCAGGTGTGAAAGAAAAAAGTTAGCAGGAAACATCTTTTTTGTACTAGTTATATAAAGGTTTTTGCTAGTGGATAGTGCACTGGCTTCATGGATTTTTCTATGCTGACTTGTGTACTTTAGATCAATGGTTAAGGGATCTTTTCACTTGGTGGTGTTTGGGGAGGTGGGACATCTCAGATACCTTTTGGCCAAACTTAGCTTGTTTTGGTATAAATCAGCCACTTTAGATATTTTCAGACAGTTTTTATTGCAAAGAAATTTTGGGGAAATCTTCCTTTGGGGATGCCTTTTCAGTGGCAGCTGTCTAAGAGAGGATCTACCTTTGGATATGTTTCCTTTCACTTCCTGATGTGTCTCTGAAACAGTGGCAAAGGAACTCAGATAGCTCAAAAAAATGGTTTCCTATTTTATCGAAAAAAAACATAAAAATTGGCTTTACATACACTTTAAAGGAACTTAAAGTGGAACTATAGGCACAACTTTTTTCCATTTTGGATAGAGCAAGGGAGAATTATAACACCTGTCAGATTTTTTTTCACCATGTGAAAATGTGTCCCATTGCAGAGATTTCCCTTTGCTTCCTGTCCCGCAGCCAAGCAGGAAGTGAGAGGAAATCCCTGCCAATTAAGGGAATTAATTGGGGACCCCCAGGTCACCAGAACTAGTGTCCTCATTGAAAGATTTCACCTCTATTACTTTTCTGAGGACAACCCAAAATTAAAGATTTTCATTTACTTTCACCTTCGGTGATAATGGTAAACAGGACAAAACAGGACAAAATAGAGAGGATGAATCTCCTTAATGGGGGCACAGACAGCAATAAAAACTGACAGATGGTCTAATCCCTCTCCAGTCTATCCAAAACTAAATAAAAAAGATTTTCCTTCAGTTAGGGTAAATGTTTAACATCACCACCTAACTTGGCCAAGAATTCCAAAGAATTCCAAAGATTGACCACCCTGTGCAACAGCCCCTTAACCACTTCCCGACCGCGTGCCGTGTTTTCACGGCGGCAGTCGGGTTGCTGAGCGCGAACAGCCGCTAGGGGGCACGTGTGTGCCTGCGGCTCGGGCGGACCCGCTGTCCGCCGGCGAGCCGCGATGAGCGGCCACAGGCAAAGAACGGGGAACTGCCGATATAAACACGGCGGTTCCCCGCTCTGTTAGTAGGGGCATGGGTGATCTACTGATCCCTGTCACTGGGATCAGTTAGATCTCTCATGCCCATGGTAGCCCAACCCCCACACAGTTAGAACACACCCAGGGAACACAGTTAACCCCTAGCTCTCCCCCCCAGGTTAACCCCCTTCACTGCCAATGACATTTATACAGTAATCAGTGGACATTTAAATTTCTGATCGCTGAATAAATGTCATTGGTCCCAAAAAGTGTCAAAAATGTTCGACATGGCCGCTGCAATATCGCAGTACCGCTAAAAATCACAGATCGCCGCCATTACTAGTAAAAAATAAAAAAAAAATAAAAACCCCAGAAATGAATTCTCACCATCCGTAAACGCGGCCACTTTGCAAGAAACGGACACCGGCG
>BLSH010177841.1:342422-356208 GCA_018402905.1 Glandirana rugosa | reverse complement strand
GCGCTGTGTGGGTCGATGGAGCGTGGCTCCATCGACCCACACAGCACAGGAGCGAGCATGCACTGTGTGCCCCATAGCAAGCAGGGTTGTCGTTAAGATTTCACTGACACCCACTGTAGGTTGCAAGGGCAGTGTAATTTGAATGTGGTTCAGGATCAGGGCCACCTTTCATATTGATTGGACCCTGGGCAAACATTTTCTTTGCCCCCCCCCCATTCACATCATGACTGCTCACTGATTGGTTGCTGGAGGTTAAAGCACATCATTACCACTCACTGATTGGTTGCTGGAGGTTACAGCACATCATCTCACTGCCTGCACACCATGGACTGGGGAGGTGGGGGACTCACCAATAGACAGAAAACTCCTAGAACGTGTTATTAGCAATGAGCAGAGCACAGACACCTATGAAAGTAGGGACTGCAGTGTGTGTGAAAGAGGCCTTCATGGGGAAAGGTCTACTTTAAACCAGAAAAGCTTGTTCTGACTCTCATACACTCCATTTATTGTGTGGATGTATAGCTTGGTTTGAGACTGCATCCCAGTGATGGCCAACCAATGAGGTTTTCAGTGCCTCAACTGCAGCCCTCGACACACCAAAGGGTTGTGCATATTATTTACTGCCAGACATACTACATGAGATGGTCAGAGACTGCAGGCGTACAAGAGATGGTCAGAAACTGCAGGCGTACTACAGGAGATGGTCAGAGACTGCAGACGTACTGCAGGAGATGGTCAGAGATTGCATTCATAGTACAGGAGATGGTCAGAGACTACAGACACAGTACAGAAGATGGTCAGAGACTGCAGACATATACAGGAGATGGTCAGAGACTGCAGACATATACAGGAGATGGTCAGAGACTGCAGACATAGTACAGGAGATGGTCAGAGACTGCAGACATAGTACAGGAGATGGTCAGAGACTGCAGACATAGTACAGGAGATGGTCAGAGACTGCAGACATAGTACAGCAGATGGTCAGAGACTGTAGACATAGTACAGGAGATGATCAGAGACTGCAGACATAGTACAGGAGAGGGTTAGAGACTACAGGAGTAGTACAGTGTACTACAGGAGATGGTCAGAGACTGCAGACTACTACGGGAGATGGTCAGAGACTGCAGACATACAAGAGAGGGTCAGAGACTGCAGGCGTACTACAACAGATGGTCGGACACTGCAGATGTACAAGAGATGGTCAGAGACTGCAGACGTACTACAGGAGATGGTCAGAGACTGCAGGCATACAAGGGATTGTCAAAGACTGCAGACATACTGGAGGAGATGGTCAGAGACTGCAGTTGTACTACAGGAGATGGTCAGAGACAGAGACCATCCATGTACTGTCTTATCTCCTATTCCTGTACATTGTCTGCTGAACACTCACAATGGTCCTTCCTGATCACCACAACAGGTGCTGTAAGTGTCCCCCACACCACACATGTCATTTACTTACTGTGTGACAGGTTCCAGACTTTCAGCATGAACTGTACCTCTCCTCTCCACCGATCACAGGTCTGGTTGTTAGGGGGTGGAGTGATTGGCTGTTAGGGGGATGTGGAGGTCCCATGATGGCAGGTCAGGCAGTGGTTGTTTGGGGATGGAAGAGATGATGGAGCACCAAGCCTGGAACCAAGCCGCACAGCTGTAGTCCAACTCCACCCCAGTAGTATTTGGCCGCCATCTTATTTACGGGCAGCGCAGGTGCAAGAGGCAGCTGCTTTGTGCCCCACAACAATGACTGGGGCTGGGCCAAAGGCAGCTGCTTCTTTTGCCCCACGTTAAAGACAGCCTTGTGAGAGAGATGCGTTGCAGGTTTTCTGCACCACATCCTAGTGTGAACCAGGGATTATTATTGCCTTTTCAACACAATTAAAAAGGGCCAGGGCACTAAGGGCAGCAAACAGTCCAGCCTGACTCTGGCAGCAATGTTGTTGTACCTGGCAAACCCTCAGCCCTTTGGCTCTGCAGTCAGCACCACAACATTGCTGACAGAGCCAGGCTGGACTGTCAGTACCAACCAAGCAGTGGAAAATGGTAACACACGACTTGGGTGATTAGTGAATAATTTTGCCAGTTGACACAGACTCATTTACCTCAATGGCAGCACAGCAGTGGTGGTAAGTGGTCTGTGATGACCGTCTCTCAGGCAGCAAGCTAGCCAAAAAGGAAAGAGGGAGGCTCAGCTCCTTAGCAGCAGTACTGTCTCTTTGCATGTTCTCTGCTCCATTTTCCTCCGAAGTCCAAGGCGCGAAGTACAGAGTGTAGAGCCGCCCGCTCCACTGTGTCTATGATCTGTCCGCTGGGAACCCAGCACAGCCTGGTCATAACAGCGTGACGTAAGTGCCTGTGACAGTGCGCCTTACACCCGACCTGCTGCATCCACTTTGCTGCAATACTGACTGCTGTGCTCCGCTGTTTGTTGTTGCAGTGCTGGCGCCATGAGAGACGACAGGGCAGAGACACTTTTTATTCTTGGCAGGATGCTCTGGGGGGGGGGTGTTTGAACACCCCAACCCCCCCCCCTTATCTACAGCCCTGAGGTAGTCTACAAGATTTATCCAGCTTATAATACTTTATGGAAATCACAGGGAAGGGTGGAAAAGGAGGGAATAAGCACAGATTGGAGGTCGTGTATTATTTTCTTTTATCTTTTCTCATTCATTAAATGCTGCCATTCTTGAGATGTATTACAATGACTATACCCATTTGATGCAAATTACTTTGCTATTCTGGACACATCAATTGTAATGCTGTACACTCTACTATGGATACTGTAATAAGTGCATGTGCATTCTTGTTTGATGGCAATAAAATATTGTTTTGATTTAAAAAAAAAATAAAAAAAAAGCCCAGCACACACCTGACCAATTAGTATGCTGGCTGTTCTGAATACCTGGGTCCAGGATTGGAGATTTCATCCCACCCGAATCACTTAGAAATCTCCAGGCTACAGGTCCCAAAATGGACTTTAGAAAACCATGAGGAAACTGAAAAGCCAGTTTCCTTTTCATTTCACAAACTCCCTGAACCCCCTCAACCCATCCAGTTAAGAATTCTGGGTCACAACCTCCTTCTAGACCCTGGCAGGGCAATGCTCTGCCACAGTGGGTTGCAGGTGATGGTTGGATTAGTAGTCATATTTGCATTAAACAGGAGATCTGATTTAAACCATTCAGCAATCATTTTAATGAGGACATAAGGTTGCTAGGGGTTCCTTTAGCTGTGGTTGATTGTCCTCTCACCTGATGGTGCTTACATAATTCCGGTTCCAAATCCACGTGTTAGAGTCAGCTGGCATGACACTAATGGTCTTTTTAGCTGTCTTTAAGGGTAATATTCTGATCACCACTGTAATTCTTCCTACTGATCACCAATATACAGGACATTCTTCCTCCAGAACCCATTATTTAACTTGAGATGGTGTTCACCAAGATCAGAAAAATGTTTTAAGGGTTCCCCTGGGGTAAAGGTTGAGAAGGGTTTTACTACACTGCAACCAGTCAGAGCCCATCAAGGTTCTTGGTGGCTGCTGGCAATACCAGATTTACCCACAGAGTGTGTAAATTATGTAAGGTGGAGTTGCCTGTTCTGGTAGAGTGCTGAAGTGTGCTAGGAGGTGACATCCAATCTGTTATATTTTATAGATAGGTCATATGAACAGAAATTAGTTATAGTATTTCTAGGAATTCCCTTTAATTATTTAAAGGGCCAATCTACCCCAATTTTTTTTCCAGTTTTGGGTAGATGCTGTCAAACAGAATTACCTAATTTTAGTTAATGTATGAAAATGCGTGTGTTGACATCATGCAGATTAACGTGCACAAAAGTATGATTTGGCCTTTAGCCTGATACTCATTCCAAACATATACTATTTACCAAAGTAAAACTCTATATTCATTTGGTAAGTGATTGTACAAAACGTAAGTCATTACTGAGTCTAAGCACCCAGTCTGCACCAGAACCAAATATCCCAGGGATAAGCAATTAGCGGACCTCCAGCTGTTGCAAAACTACAAGTCCCATCATGCCTCTGCCTCTGGGTGTCATGCTTGTGGCTGTTAGAGTCTTGCTATGCCTCATGGGACTTGTAGTTCTGCAACATCTGGAGGTCCGCTAATTGCGTATCATTGAAATATCCCATTCCCCTCCAGGTGATTTGGGTCTACAAGAAGTCCCAATAAACACAACTTGCGCCCAAGCGTGGTTTACAAATAGACATCTGGTAATTCTCTGAAGACCTTCATTCACCGAGAACATTTGGCTTCCAGACTGGAAAGTGATGGCCCTCTGAGAGATGAATGCAGACAGTTTAACCTGCTAGGTGGTGATAATCTAATAAAACAGGAGAGCGAGCATTTAATGAGGTGTGACCCTCGCAGGCTGCTGCACAGAGACACAGCCATCAATCAGCAGAAATCGCTGGAGAATTCACGTGAGACTATTTATTCCCATATAGGATATGCAACATCTCAGACTATTCCTCTGCCTGCTCAAAAATGTATTGTTTCTTGGTTAGACTATATTTGCACTATAGACCACTGGTTCTGGATGTTGGGACATAAAGTTATGATTTGTATGGCTCCACCCAATGTCCTGAAATCTTATCCTTTTTATTTTGGGATATGTGATAGGATGAGACATGTGAAAACTTTTTGTTCTAAGAAAGCTCTACTGTGCTATGCACTGATTCCATTGGAGGGTTTTCATTGCTTTTGCACCTTCCCACCATATCCTATATGGTTACAATGCTGGGTTCCGAGCTCTACTCCATAGCAGCCATGGTTTCCATGCAATGCAGTGAGATAGCCAAAAGCAACGTCAATCCATTGTGAAACACATTGGCACTTTATTTTTTTTTTATCTTTATATGTTTGTCACTGCACTTTTTCATTGAGTCTTTTTTTCACTCATTGGTAGGTAGGATGTGGGTCTTCAAGCCTGCCCTGAAGTGTAGGAGTTGGATATGTGGCCCGTAGGTTCCTTCCTCCCTAACCTAGCACTTGGTGGTTGGCTTCAGTCTAGACATATGGAGAGGGGTCTGCCAGGCCTTTTGGCTAGTTGTACCAGGGTGCCTCACTCTTGTCATGAGTCTTGTGCCCCAGAGCATCAGGGAGGTCCTTCCTCTTCTGAAGGGTTGTGTTTCACATGCACTATTTTTTTCATACAGTTCTGCCACATAACACAGCCCTATTTCTGATGCATTGAAGTAGCACTTAATGTTTTTTTCCAGGTCTTTTCCAATGCCCAGTCTGTGATTGGACAGCAGAGGGGAAATGGCAGACTGATAAGCTTGTCTGCCTATAACTCTGCTGTCTCCTTCTTTCAGCATGCTCCTTGTTAACACACAAACTCATCTCCGTTGCTCTGCTCTCTCCTCCTATCTGCATGATTTCTATTACTGCATGAGCACTGCAGAATAACTAATTGGTTTCTTGTGCTGCTTCGCCCTCCCCCAATCTAAACTCTACTGTACAGGATACAAAGTCAAATCCAAATACTTCTTGAATAAATGTAATGATCTATTTGTAGCATGACTATAGTTGTTGTGAACTTTTATTTTTCCTCCTATTGGCGCATTATTCTCTTTGTGGAATTGACAGCGTTCAATTGAAAAAAATGTTTCTTCGTAATGAAGACCATTAGTTGAAAATTCAGTTATACATAAATGTGGCAGCCATCTTTAAGGAAAGCACTGGGGGCTATTTTGGTGGTATCTGGTGTTATCAAAGAGAAAGGAAGAGGAGCTGAATGGAGGAGAGGTGGGAGGACACACCCGGTGAGTGGGTGAAGGAGTGTGTGTGAGACTGAGCTGACCCCGCTCCCCAAGTACATTTGGAATTTCGCTGCTGGAAATCAGGTGTTCCCAGGACCCTGTTGTAAGTGGCTGTTGCCCAAGAACACTTCAAGTAGCCAAGGCACAAGCTATTGTTTGGAGATTTGCCTTGGAAATCATGTGTATACTCCTTGGGAGAGTGTGAGGCATTTGGTGAACACCTCGCCTGATAGAATCTCCTCTCCCCCTGCTGATGGCCTAAGTGTATGGACCCTGTATGAAGGCATAGAGATTTTGGGAGTGAGTGCAGGACTGGTAAGAGCTTAAACTTCAGCAAGCTGACTTTTTCTCTATTGAGACTGTGTTATTTCTTAAAGGACCCCAGCCGGCCAATGTGCTTACCTCATCTACCACTGGCCAGTGAGGAAGGGGACTGTTTAGCCGCCAGAAAAGAGCATTGCTGGTGCTTAGCCATCATTCCCTCCATGTAAGCAGCGGCGGCCCATAATGTAGGGCGCAGGGGCGCCGACCCCTAATCCATGCGTCCGGCCCCCTAATCTGCATGCGGGGTGCTGGTAGGGTTGCCACATCATCCCTTTAATCCAGGACATATACAAATTACACAGGTTCTGTGGCTGATTAAGGTGGTAATTAAACTCACTCGGTGCCCTATCTGAATTCAATTAGCCTCAGAACCTGTGTAATTCATGTGTGTCCTGGATTAAAGGGATGATGTGGCAACCCTAGGTGCTGGGCCCATGGATTCTAATGGGTTTTTTTTTTTCTTTTTTTTTTTGAAAGCACATGATTAGAGCCAGAGGCTTTAATAGGCTTCAGAAAAGGGTTGGCTCGGGGCACAGTGCTCCCACCAAGTTGTGTGACAATAGCCAAAATATTGTCCTAATTCTCCACCCGGCCAATTTGGAAGCGGGTCCTGAGACCCATCACCCGACTGGCCAAGAGGAGGAAGGAGACACAGAGGAAGCCACCATGAAGCACCAGGAAGAGGAGACGCCGCACGCTGCCCGGCGCCCGGAGGAAGTGCTGCCCGCAACCTAGATGGGGTAAGTGCGGGAAGGTGGTGCCTATGACCCGACTGATCAGGAGGGGGTGTGGATTTTTTACCCCCTCCCCCCAAAAAATATACCACCAGCCACCACTGCATATAAGCTATATTGTTTTGTTGCTTGTATGCTCTTTGACATACTAATTGTGTTTTCTCAGATTGTTGCTGTTCAAATGATTTCTTAAAATGCCCAAGGTGTGTTGGTAAGTGCTGGCTGAGCCAGGTGCGTCATCTACAATTACATAGAGACATTATAGCCAGCAGCTTCTCTGGGGTCGGTGCTACATATTGATGAATACTGAACGGCAGTAATTTATGTCTTTTATATCTGCCTGCAGATCAGTGTGTGTTCTGTCAGACGTGCTCAATTCAAAACAGAGTTCTGCTTTTATGTGGAGCTCTGCTTTGTAGACGTGCTTATCACGGCTCTAATTAATATCTTCCAGGCATTTGGTTCCTCTCCATTCCATTCCTTGGCATTGTTATATCACTTGCAGGCAGAATCTGTTTTTTCTTGCTTCTTCTATAATCTAAAATATTAATCACATTTCTTCCACACATACTCCAATGGGGAGCGTCCCAACACAAAAAGATATGTAAAGAATATTTGTAGGTCCCCGTCCTTCTCTAGAATTTGCTGCTACCTGTATAAAATGTTTTTTTTTCTACTGTTGGCTCCTCTTTCCTAGAAATATTTATTTGCCTTCAGGCCAGAAATGACGCACATACCCTTAACCAAAGCATCTAATACAGTATTTCCCAACCCGTCAGTAGTCCCATAAAGAGTTGTACTTTTGCTGGTAATGGTCCACCAGGTGACATTAACAGAACCAATAGACTACTCAACTTTATAGGCCAACACAGCTCCACCATGATGGCATCATTTGTCACTATATCCATATATATGCCAACCATACCATATCTGTTGGGACATTTCTACATCCTGCTGATACTCTGACCAGACCATGTCTTGGGATCAAAGCAACAACCCTATTTCAGTAACTGCACACATATAGTAACTCAAAAAACAATAATTGTTGAGGAAGCGCCATTAGTGGGTGTATAAAGTAAGTGTGTTAGGCGTCCTCCCATATTTAGAGGGGATTCTGGGTGGGACCAACTCTCAAATGGGTGCGATGGGTGGTTCTGCCTATTTAAAGGGGGTGTCTGGGTGGGACCAAGGCATAAAGTGGGTGGTCCTGCATTTAGAGGCATGGTCTGTGGGGAACTTTTGTAGACTAAAAGTCAGTCTAATTTGGAAGCAAAGAGTTGATTATAGTATGGCCAGATTTACACTCTGAATATAGTATGTTGGCAAAAACAATATTGCAGCTGGTTTAGGCAGCCTGCACATTTAAAGGCATGGTCTGGAGAGTACCAACTCATAAGGTGGATGTATGATAAGTGGTCCATTCATATTTTGATGGGGGTCTGGGTGGGATGGTCCTCTCATATTTAGAGGGGATTCTGGGTGGGACCAACTCTCAAAGTGGGTATGATGGGTGGTTCTGCCTATTTAAAGGGGGTGTCTGGGTGGGACCAAGGCATAAAGTGGGTGGTCCTGCATTTAGAGGCATGGTCTGTGGGGAACTTTTGTAGACTAGACCTAAAAGTCAGTCTAATTTGGAAGCAAAGAGTTGATTATAGTATGGCTAGATTTACACTCTGAATATGGTATGTTGGCAAAAACAATATTGCAGCTGGTTTAGGCAGCCTGCACATTTAAAGGCATGGTCTGGAGAGTACCAACTCATAAGGTGGATGTATGATAAGTGGTGCATTCATATTTTGATGGGGGTCTGGGTGGGACCAACCAATACATTAAGCTTGATGTGGACGTACCCACCTGTAAGGTGAGCGGGTGAAATGCAGACTGTATGTGGGGTTAACAGTATCCTGGCATAAGGATCATAATGTTAAGTATATATGCCGTTTAAGATTTTTGCTTGGTAATGATACCATCATGATCACTATAGCTGGTGCTGTGCAGCAGGTATCGGACGCAAAGTAACCCACTTATCCCTCTAACTATATCAGCTCAGGTGTATTCCAAAGGCACCGCCATTTGTATTACTACTACTGAGCATTTTGTAAAATGGAAAGAAAAATGAAGAGCATAACAATGACTGCATCAGCTCCAAAATTGAAATACTTTGAGCAATTTTTCATATGTATAAATACAGATCCAGGCATAGCTGGAATATAAGCATAATAGTGATGGGACTTGGAGCTTGCAGCTTTAAGGTGGCCCATTCATTATCCACATATCTCTGATTTGTATATTTGCAGTTTAAAATGCTTATTTACACACATAATTTGTTATTGTTAGCATAGACCAGGGCCTCCCATAGTGAGCATTGCTTGGCGGTCCTGTCCCATGAGGCTTCTCTGGAAGTAGGGGAGGGGGGTACCCAACTACCATAAGAAACAGCTGCAGGAATAGAGTGAGCCGTCTGTAATTAGAGAGCATTGGGAAGGTTTAATGTACATCCACTGCCTTCCGCCTGGAATAAGAAGACTATGAGGGTCAGAGCAGACTGGAGCCTGTTATCTCCCCCTCCTGTCTCCTCGGAATGATTTCCGGACATATGAAAACAATACACATATGCTATATACTTTCCCATAGAGGAGTAGGAGCAGAGACGGGATCTAGTACAACTCTGGTGGTAACTGCCATTGATGTCAGTTAACCTCCCTGGCGGTATCATTATGTCAGATTCTTGCGTCTCAAAGCGGTACATTATTTCACATAGAAATTTGGCATTTTATATTGTAGGCATTCTTAGGAATAATTTACTTAAGACAAGAGTCTAGTTGACATCCCGGGTATGATAAAGTTTGAAATAACGAAATCAGAAATTATAATATGTAAGAAAAAAAAATTATACAGGTTGAAATTACGCAGGTTGACGGCGTCAAGGTGGTTCGTTATCGCAAATCGCCGTCATACGACGGCGGCTGCGATAACGTGCACTGTGAGCGCGCGCGTGCCGCCGGAGGCGCGCCTGCGCACTCACTGTGTTCGGGGAGGGCCAGGGAGCGGGTGCGGCGGCTTCGATTGCCGCCGGCTACCCGCGATGGCCCCCCCGAGCGGAGGAACGGAGGTCGGTGTATGTAAACACGGACCTCCTGTCTGTGAAGGGGGAAGGGCTGTGATCACAGCCTTCCTGTATACGGAGGCTGTGACCACTTCCCTTCCCCAGCTAGGGCAGTCCCCCCACAGTTAGAACACGCCCAGGGAACATAGTTAACCCTTAGAGAGCCCCCTGCAGGTTACCCCTTCACTGCCAATGGCATTTACACAGTAATCAGTGCATTTTTATAGCACTGATCGCTGTATAAATGCCAATGGTCCCAAAAAAGTGTCAAAATGGTCCGACATGTCCGCTGAAATATCGCAGTACCGCTAAAAATCGCAGATCGCCGCCATTACTAGTAAAAAATAAAAAAAAAAATAAAAACCCCAAAAATGAATTCTCATCATCCGTAAACGCCACCACTTTTGCGCAAACCAATCAATAAACGCCAATTGCAATTTTTTTTATCGCAAATATGAGGAAGAATATAAATCGGCCAAAAACGGTGAAAAAAAATGTTTTTTTATATTTTTTTTTTGGATTTGTATTTTAGCAAAAAGTAATAAATTTGGGTTTTTTTGCAAAATTGTCGCTCTTCTTTTGTTTATAGCGGTGATCAGAGGGGATCAAATACCACCAAAAGAAAGCTCTGTTTGTGGGGAAAAAAGGACGCAAATTTTGTTTGGGTACAACGTCGCACGACCGCGCAATTTTCAGTTAAAGCGACGCAGCGCCGAATCGCAAAAAGGGCTCCGGTCCTAAAACTGGAAATCCTTCCGGGGCTGAAGTGGTTAATAATGTAATCTACTTGTTGTCTAATTGTCGCTGTCGTCACTTTCAGTGTCTGATGATAAATTTCCCCAAAAATCAGTATCACTCAATTCTGCAAATGATTCTTATTTACTATCGCTGTTTTCTAGCTGATCAAAAACCACTTTTGACGTAAAGGGACGCTTTTTGGATGCCATGGACATTCTCATGTTTCCAGGCAGAAAGAATGACATTTATAATATAAAAGTTCATGCAGGGCACAGGGCAAACCACTAGGGACAAAGGGGATGTGAAATGATTTCATACAGTAATGATATCTTACAGATTACAGTGTACTGTATGTGATGTGTTTTACACTTTTTGATTTTGCCTCCAGGCTCCGCCCCCATGCGACGCAACGCTCAAAGGGAATGGAGCCGGGCATCCCAGTGAATCGGGCGGAGGACACAACCCATGGATACAGCGGGAAGACATCGCTGGATCCAGGGGACAAGGTAAGTAACGCTGCCTGGGATCCTGCATTGCGATCCCGAGTGTGGGTCGGAGTTACCGCTTTTGGTAATGAAAACTCACCACGAGCCACCTGTCACCAAAATCAGTAAAACGCTGGACGCGCTTCCTATTTGTGAAAACGATGGACTATGGCTGTGCAGTGGTCTCCCTGGTGGAGACTATAAGTTGCATGGAGACAACACAGGAGAGCATGTGGGAGACGGGGACAGAGTTGTCACCCAGTAACTGGAAATGCTTGCACAAGGACCTTTCATGGGAGAACCAACAGGGCTTTTTTTCTCAGCGAATAGGTGCAGGTACTCCCCCTTCTGAGTTACCCACTGTCTCTGTCCCCTACCCACCTCTGAGCACCTTCCCTTACTTCCACCCATCTCCCAGTACAGAACCAAGTATCGCTTATGGTGCTCAGTAATTTGTATGGAATTTTTTAGTGAGAGCAATAAAATCAGTAAAATAGATCCCCTGTAGCCAGCAATATTAGACCCCCAGCAACAATAGCCCCCCAAGCAATAACAGACCCCCTGCAACAAAGTACTTCCCCAGCATCAATAGACCCCTCCCTCAACAGTAGAACCCCCAACAAAAATTGACCCCCCCCACCCCAGCAACAATAGATCCCATGCCAGCAAAAATATACCTCCCCAGTAACAATAGACCCCCTGCAACAAAGTACACCTCCAGCATCAATAGACCTCTTATTCAACTGTAAATCCCTCCCAACAACAATTGAGCCCCTCCCCAGCAACAATAGATCCCCCACTAGCAACCATAGACCCACACCTAACAAAAGATCTGCCCCAGCAACAACAGGCCTCCCCAGCACCCCTTACCATTACCTACATTCAGTGCTAGAGGTGCCGGAACTGCATTCCCCTACATTCCCATTGAAAAAAAGCCCTGAGACCCTCCATGATTTTGTTTAATGAAAGCCACAAATTAAAAAAAAAAATTGAATACGACGTTTGAAATCACATTTATATTTTGAAGCTTCTATGAGATTTTAGTGATTTAGTTTAGTCTTTAAGGACGATATGCACCATAGCCAGAAGCATTACAAATGCAGTATGATTTGAGATGTGTTGAGTTGTTTCTTTTGCAATGCTTTAGTCTTCTATGTAGCTATGAACTGCTAATGAGTTGCATTGATTTGCTTTTCATTTAACGTTGACTTGTGCAGGAGAGAAAAAACTTTAAACAGCTGTACAAGCTTACAAGGGCCTAAACCTCAAATATCCTGTTTTCTCTACACTTGACTATTTTTTATTTTTCAAAAATCAAATACTAGTGAAGCGCTTTCAATTAGACAATATAAAGTGACTAGTGCAATACATAAGCAACATGAATATACACTAAATTACCAAAAGTATTGTGACGTCTGCCTTTACATGCACATCACCTTTAATGGCATCCCAGTCTTAGTCCGTAGGGTTCAATATTGAGTTGGCCCACCCTTTGCAGCTATAACAGCTTCTACTCTTCTTGGAAGGCTGTCCATAAGGTTTAGGAGTGTCTATGGGAATGTTTGACTTTTCTTCCAGAAGCGCATTTGTGAGGTCAGGCACTCATGTTGGACATGAAAGCTTGGCTCGCAGTCTCCGCTCTAATTCATCCCAAATGTGTTCTATTGGGTTGAGGTCAGGACTCTGTGCAGGCCAGTCAAGTTCCATCACCCCAAACTCCTTCATCCATGTCTTTATGGACCTTGCTTTGTGCAGTGGTGCACAGTCATGTTGGAACAGGAAGGGCCCATCCCCAAACTGTTCCCACAAAGTTGGGAGCATGAAATTGTCCAAAATGGCATGCTGACACCTTAAGAGTTCCCTTCACTGGAACTAAGGGGTCAAGCCCAACCCCTGATAACATGCCCACACCATAATCCCCCCTCCACCAAATGATTTGAACCAGTGCACTAAGCAAGGTCCATAAAGACATGGATGAGCAAATTTGGGGTGGAGGAACTTGATTGGCCTGCACAACCCATCCTGACCTCAACCCAATAGAACACCTTTGGGATGAATTAGAGCGGAGACTGCGAGCAAGGCCTTCTCTCCAACATCAGTGCCTGACCTCACAAATGCAGTTCTGAAAGAACGGTCAAACATTCTCAAAGACACACTCCTAAACCTTGTGGACAGCCTTCCCAGAAGAGTTGAAGCTGTTATACTGTAGCTGAAAAGGGTGGGCCAACCCAATATTGAACCCTATGGACTAAGACTGTGATGCCATTAAATTTCATGTGTGTGTAAAAGCATGCGTTTCAATACTTGTGATAATATAGTGTATGTACACATAAAAAATATCAGAAACACATCATATGTGAATTTTGTTAGCAATGTGTATGATGTGCTATAAAAACAAAGTGCAAAAATTAGGGTTGTCCCGATACCACTTTTTTAAGACCGAGTACAAGTACCGATACTTTTTTTCAAGTACTCGCCGATACCGATTACCGATACTTTTTTTAATGTCATGTGTATTGTCGAAGTTGAGAAGACCCTTCCGACAGGTGTTCCAAATCCTCACACAGAAACTCTTACAAACTGGCAAGAAAGTCTTGACGTAAACACTCCAGTCCGTGAC
>BLSH010177841.1:316451-333798 GCA_018402905.1 Glandirana rugosa | reverse complement strand
GATTTCCCACGTTAGGACCAGAGCACTTTTTGCGATTCGGCACTGCGTCGCTTTAACTGACAATTGTGTCATGCAATGTTGTACCCAAACGAAATTTGCGTCCTTTTTTCCCCACAAATAGAGCTTTCTTTTGGTGGTATTTAATCCCCTTTGTGTCATTTCTGATCGCCGCTATAAACAAAAAAAGAGCGACAATTTTGCAAAAAAATATTTAAAAAAATATATATTCTTCCTCATATTTTTGGTAAAAAAATTGCAATCAGCGTTTATTAATTGATTTGCACAAAAGTGGCTGCGTTTATGGATGATGAGAATTCATTTCTGGGGTTTTTATTTTTTACTAGTAATGGCGGCGATCTGCAATTTTTAGTGGTACTGCGATATTGCAGCGGACATGTCGGACCATTTTGACACTTTTTTGGGGCCAATGACATTTATACAGCGATCAGAAATTTTAAATATCCACTGATTACTTCATTGGCAGTGAAGGGGTTAACCTGCAGGGGGAGATCTAGGGGCTAACTGTGTTCCCTGGGTGTGTTCTAACTGTGAGGGGGCTGGGCTGTTATGGGCATAAGAGATCTAACTGATCCCAGTGACAGGGATCAGTAGATCTCCTATGTGCCCACTGACAGAGCGGGGAACCGCTCTTCGCGGCTCGCCGGCGGACATCGGGTCTGCCCGAGCCGCGGGCACACTCCTCCGGAGTACGGCGGGCCTAGCAGCCACTCCACAAATCACCGTTTATTTACGGCAATTCGCGGGATGCATCCACACTGCCGCAGTAACTATACTGCGCGCGGTGTGGAAGCGGTTAAACACATGAAAATGCCTTAAAGCGGTTGTATTTTTTGTAATTTTTACCTACAGGTAAGCCTATCATAAACCCTCATACACGTGATCCGATTTTCGGACAACAGAACGTCTGTTTTTTGTTGGATGCTTGTCTCATGTTGAAAGTGAAGAGTGTACTAACAATTCGTACAACCAAACTCAACATCAGAAGTGACGTAATGTTTTGAATGTTTATGCAACTTTTTTCCGTTTCTGAGCATGCGTAGTCTCGGTTGTATGATTTCTTTTGTACGAAAACCGTACTAAAAGAACGAAAATCGGACGTTGCATTGTCATATGACAAAAATGTACTAGTCTGCACATCCAGCTTTTGTCTGACGAAAAATCAAAAGCAGCTGACGAAAGGAGCGTACTAACGGTAAGAATTTCGGCCGACAGGCCGTCAAACGAAATTTCCCATCTGAAATGTGCATCGTGTGTATGGGCCTTTAGGCTTACCTGTAGGTAAAATGAATATCTCCTAAACCCGCACAATTTAGGAGATATTCAGCCTGCATGCAGCCGCTGACATCAGTAGCCCATGCTCGGTGAAGGTCCGCAGATGCCGCCGGAACGAAGACTCCCTCACACATGCGCGGGAGTGACGTGAACGTGGCTCTGGCCACTCACAGCGCCGGAGCCGCGAACCTAGAAGAAACGGAGAGTCAAAATGTCTCTTAGAATCTAAGGTTCTAACCTAAGGTAAGTAGTTCATAATGTGCTATTATCTTGCAGGTTGTTTTTTTTTTTTTTTGCGGTGGGTTTACTACCGCTTTAACAAAGCTCACCTGGTCTTTGGTTTTGTGCAGAGTCTAAATCTTTTGCAGAGTAAACCCAACCTGGCTGTCATAAATGGTTCTTAGCATTCTTTCATGGTTTCAATGGTGCACGAGAGCTCTGCTGCCAAATGTAGCCACCTTTATAGGTCCTAAAGAAATCATTTATGGAATTAACATAGCCAATTCAAGGGTCTGAGGGGTGTGTTGAAGGGGCGTTGAAGTTTTTACGATGCTCAGCAGACACACTCGAACGCACTTTTCTAACTATATAATTTTATTTCTAGATGTCAAAGATTTACAATCTGACAACTGTTATATTTAAATAGAATCAAACTACGATTTGATAGACACCAAATATGCTATTTTGTATATTTTCCTGTCAAAAACAGGTACCCCCTCCCCCTGGTGGCACCTGAGGGGGGGAACAAATGAGCTGAAGTTCCACTTTTGGGTGGCACTCTGCTTTAATGATAAGGTTGCATTAAAAGACTCTGCCAAGTAATGTATATGAAATTGCTGGAAGTTTTACAATTCCCTGCCTGGCATCAAACTTCCTCTGCTTTGTCTCAAGGGGGGGTTGATGTACTAAAGGCAAATAGACTGCACTTTGCACTCTACAAGAGCAATTTCTCCAGAGCTTAGTAAATGAGAGAGAGACCTGCTGACTTCCATCACCCAATCATGTGCAATCAAAAATGCTGTTTTTTTATGTTCCTTGTATGTGATTGGCTATTCTTTGCAAAGTGAAGCTTGTACGCCTTTACTAAGATCTGGTGCAACTGCACAGTCTATTTGCCTTTAGTAAATCAACCCCAATGCGTCTTAAACTGAGCTGTATTTTAGTGGCTGGGGGGAATTAATGGATTGCCCCATTTTCCCACCTCCGACATTTAAATCTGACTCTTTTTAATGCTAACTTGAGAATTTTTGGGAAAATGAGGGTGACCCTGTGTTTGGTATGACTTCCCTATTTTCTACAGTCAGGTTGGGGTTCATTACCTCATCATAGTCACAGTAAAGGATTTCATTAGCTGCCCATTCAGGTAGTACCCAATCAGGCAGGCACCTGCACAGTTGTTGGCAGAGCTAAATAAGATTGAACAATGGGATTGTAATGTGTGTCCCCAGCTCAGCATGCCTAACAGGGTTTGCAGTGCAAGTGGAAGTTTGTGTTTCCCCCGTGCTTGCCGTACGTTCTGTTTCCCATCAGCGTAGGACTGCGGTATAAGCTCAATAACTGGGCATGAAGCCATGCCGCGCTCCCTCTGGGAGACCTTATGAATTACAGGTTGAGACAAAACACATATTCTGCTTTGAGTTAAGCATAAAAGCCATTGTGTATGTGCATGTTTGTGTGCACGAGCGAAAGATCTTCCCTCGTCTCTGTTCATTTCTGTGCCAGGCAAAATATAGAAGTTACAGTAACTGAAAATCTATAACAAACAGAAAAGGTATATCCAAAATGAATCAGAGCTGCAGTTCTGAAAATAAAAGACCAGCATACAGAATCTCACAAAAGTTCTGCTTTAAGCCAGATGCATCTTTTGCAGAAAGGGATGCACAAAGTTGGAGCAATTGCATGAGCATCAACATACAGTATCTCACAAAAGTAAGTACACCCCTCACATTTTTGTAAATATTTTATTATATCTTTTCATGTGACAACACTGAAGAAATGACACTTTGCTACAATGTAAAGTAGTGAGTGTACAGCTTGTATAAAGTGTAAATTTGCTGTCCCCTCAAATAACTCAACACACAGCCATTAATGTCTAAACCGCTGGCAACAAAAGTAAGTACACCCCTAAGTGAAAATGTCCAAATTGGGCCCGAAGTGTCAATATTTTGTGTGGCCACCATTATTTTCCAGCACTGCCTTAACCCTCTTGGGCATGGAGTTCACCAGAGCTTCACAGGTTGCCACTGGAGTCCTCTTCCACTCCTCCATGATGACATCACAGAGCTGGTGGATGTTAGAGACCTTGCGCTCCTCTACCTTCCATTTGAGGATGCCCCACAGATGCTCAATAGGGTTTAGGTCTGGAGACATGCTTGGCCAGTCCACCACCTTTACCCTCAGCTTCTTTGGCAAAGCAATGGTCACTTGGAGGTGTGTTTGGGGTCGTTATCATGTTGGAATACTGCCCTGCAGCCCAGTCTCCGAAGGGAGGGGATCATGCTCTGCTTCAGTATGTCACAGTACATGTTGGCATTCATGGTTCCCTCAATGAACTGTAGCTCCCCAGTGCCGGTAGCACTCATGCAGCCCCAGACCATGACATTCCCACCTCCATGCTTGACTGTAGGCAAGACACACTTGTCTTTGTACTCCTCACCTGGTTGCTGCCACACACGCTTGACACCATCTGAACCAAATAAGTTTATATTGGTCTCATCAGACCACAGGACATGGTTCCAGTAATCCATGCCCTTAGTCTGCTTGTCTTCAGCAAACTATTTGCGGCTTTCTTGTGCATCATCTTTAGAAGAGGCTTCCTTCTGGGACGACAGCCATGCAGACCAAATTGATGCAGTGTGCTGTGTATGGTCTGAGCACTAAAAGGCTGACCCTTCAACCTCTGCAGCAATGCTGGCAGCACTCATATGTCTATTTCCCAAAGACAACCTCTGGATATGACGCTGAGCATGTGCACTCAACTTCTTTGGTCGCCCATGGCGAGGTCTGTTCTGAGTGGAACCTGTCCTGTTAAACTGCTGTATGGTCTTAGGCACCTTGCTGCAGCTCAGTTTCACGGTTTTGGCAATCTTCTTAAAGCCTAGGCCATCGCTATGTAGAGCAACCATTCTTTTTTTCAGATCCTCAGAGAGTTCTCTGCCATGAGGTGCCATGTTGAACTTCCAGTGACCAGCATGAGACAGTGAGAGCAATAACACCAAATTTAACACACCTGCCCCCCTGTCACACCTGAGACTTTGTAACACTAGCGAGTCACATGACACCGGGGAGGGGAAAAAGCTAATTGGGCCCAATTTGGACATTTTATCTTAGGGGTGTACTCATTTTTGTTGCCAGCGGTTTAGACATTAATGGCTGTGTTGAGTTATTTTGAGGGGACAGCAAATTTACACTTTTTACAAGCTGTACACTCACTACTTTACATTGTAGCAAAGTGTCATTTCTTCAGTGTTGTCACATGAAAAGATATAATAAAATATTTACAAAAATGTGAGGGGTGTACTTACTTTTGTGAGATACTGTATGTTGATGCTCATGCAATTGCTCCAACTTTGTGCATCCCTTTCTGCAAAAGATGCATCTGGCTTAAAGCAGAACTATCATCATATACAGTATATTTTCATATTATTTCCATACTTGCTAAGAGTTACAACTGCAGGTATTTATTCCTTCTCGCAAAGAGGACAGTACTTCCTCTGACAATGCCTTCATCTGCTTTGCTCTCCAGAAGGACAGAGCCATCTTTGCTCAGGCATCATCCATCTACTATATAAACATAAAGTGTTGTGCTAAAAAAATTAATCCACTATGAAACAAAAAAAAAAATTAATCCACATATACATCTCATATTAGGTTGCTCCCAAGGCAGACAGAAACAAAAGAACAATGGGATACAGTCACTTAACAATAAACGCACCCCAACTCAAGCTCCAACAATATTCTAGCAGTCTGAAAGGTGGAATTATTTATATTCATATAGTTCTTAAGAGAGATTGTTCATAAATATCACTGTCCCAAGTGAAAGAGCCCCATCATTCTTTCAACACAAACCACACATATAGAACCCTGGATAACAGAGGTAAAACAAAATGCTGAGTGCAGTGTGGTTGTACTGGGAGTCTGGTTGGTGCAGATCCGACTGGGGTTCTCGGTCACCCTGTGCCCCTAATAGACACAGGGTGACTTACACATAAGAGGGGCCTGGGGAGCTGAACAAGGAGTTTCCTGACCTCTCTAAGGTAAGCTGGATTCCACAAGCCCCCCACCAAAAATGACTTCCGTCACATTAATCAAATACAAATCCAACGTGAAAACAGTCCACAAAGTAATTTTAAAAAATGTATGGTTCCAACAGCCAAAAGACTGAATATGGATGTTGTCTCTTTCCCTTCATCAAAGAATCCAGTCACCAACAGCCTAATAAGATATCCTCTTACCAGGGTCCATGGAGCTCCCTAAATACAGACAGGTCAAACAGGCTTTTGGGAACTCGCGTACTTACAACCTCAGGGATGATGTCTCAGGGTGTACATCCAGGAAGATATCACCAACTTCCAATGCATAGTACTTATAAATAAAAAGCACTAAACAGTGTAAAACCTTAAAATGAACTTTTATTTAAAAGGGAGTGCTACTTACACAAGTAGAAAATACATGCTCATGTCTCCATAAACAACTCTGATCAAGCAAGTTGGCACCCGTCTCCACTTCGGGTAGCGCGATGCCACTCTGCCCTTCGCATTTACTATGGTGACGAAATGTGGAGTGGCTTGCTCGCTTCATTGCATTACCCGGAAGTAGAGGCGGACACCATCTTTCTTGATCAGGAGTTGTTTATGGAGACATACACATGTTTTTCTACACCCCAAACTCGCTCATCCATGTATTTATGAACCTTGCTTTGTGCACTGGTCCAAATCATTTGGTGGAGGGGGGATTATGGTGGAGGGTTACTTTTCAGGGCTTGGGCTTGGCCCCTTAGTTCCAGTGAAGGAAACTCTTAAGGCGTTAGCATACAAAGACATTTTGGACAATTCCATGCTCTCAACCTTGTGGGAACAGTTTTGGGATGGCCCCTTCCTGTTCCAAAATGACTGCACACCAGTACACAAAGCAAGGTCCATAAAGACATGGATGGGTGAGTTTGGGGTGGAGGAACTGGACTGACCTGCACAGAGTCCTGACCTCAACCCGATAGAACGCCTTTGGGATTAATTAGAGTGGAGACTGCAAGCCAGGCCTTCTCATCCAACATCAGTGCCTGACCTCACAAATGCGTTTCTGGAAGAATGGTCAAACATTCCCATAGACACTCCTAAACCTTGTGGACAGCCTTCCCAGAAGAGTTGAAGCTGTTATAGCTGCAAAGGGTGGGCCAACTCAATATTGAACCCTACGCACTAAGATTGGAATGTCATTAAAGTTCATGTGCGTGTAAAGGCAGGCGCCCCAATACTTGCGGTAATATAATGTATTTCTTGATTTATGCCACTTCGGAAGTTAACCTTCTCTATTTGTCCTGGTGGCCATTGTCACTAAGACAGAAGGTAAAGAGGAAAATCCAAAAATGTGACCAGAACACAAATAACTCCCGATCAAGTAACATGGCATACACCTCCACTTCCAGGTAACATGCAAACCTTAAACTCACCCCAGTGACAACTGTCAAAGGTGGAATTTCCACTCACTACCTGTTGTCATAATAGGTATAGTAGGTGGGCAGTCCCAAGAACATAGCACAGAGAATTTTCCAACATCTACTAAAATTAAAATCTTGTTTTTTGGTGGACTGGCCCTTTAATAACATGGTCAGTTTACATTTATAGGTTTTGAAGTACCATGGTGGGTGCCCAGAATTGTGTGCCTCTCTGGTGTTTACTCTCAGAGATGTAATTCCAAATACCTTTGATTTATATGGATTAGTGTGTATGGGACACAGGGGGATTGCGGTCATTTCTGCACTGAATTTACCTCCCAGGAGCAACACTACGTCATTGTAAACATTGAATAGTTTATGTTGTCTCTGCTCTCATAATATTTACCTCTTCCAATAGCTCATGCATGAAACTGCTACATAATACAATTTACTGTAATTTACTAAGATTACTAGGATTTCAGCCATTCGCCAGTAGATGTCAAAGTCAGTTTATCACCGCCATTAAAGTGTTACTAAACCCACAACAGTAAAATCAGTCTGTATTTGCAGCATAGCATGCTTGTTATACTCACTGTGGAACCTAAGGGGTTAATCCACTACATTGTGTAAAAGCGCTGTTTTATCCAGTATGCATAGATCTTCCCCTCCCTGCACTGTCCATCTGGGGAAGGCCAGCTAACACAGGCAGGGTAGCCGACTTGCACATGCTCAGTTGTGTCTTTTATGCTGGAGAGAACATTTACTTGTTCTCAGGGATAGCCGGATCACATGATATTGACATCACACATGTGGGCGTGTATACAGGCTGTGATGGAAACCTCCTCCTACCTGAAATCTCATCACTGGAGAAACTGCAGGTTATCATGTGACCGTGGTATACAGATCATCCAAAAAGGTATAAAGTGGCAGTATTTTAATGTAAAAAGATTTATAAGCTGTGGGCGGGCAGATGAACTACTTTCATATTACAGGGGTTAGTAACAGGACTCATGCCCATGGGCACTGTTTGTACAATGAAATAAATGGGTATATTTCGGCACCTGGTAATCACAGGTGGTGTGTACAGTCTGCTGCCAGTAGCCTGTCAAAATCAATTGAGAAAGTCAATTTTGAAACCATGAAATGTAAGCAATTATACTTTTCATATTTTATAAAATCCTTATACAAAGAAATTGCTTATTTGTATTAGTGGAGTTGCTTAGAACTATATAGTAGGAAGGAGAATGCAATAGGGGTGGGGGGTGTGCATAGAGGATGTCATGCCCTGACCCTCTTGTAAGGATAATTATATTACCTGATAGCCTAGTTCCCTGTCTCTAGCTGCATTATGCTATATAAAATGTGTGTTTAAGGCTACTTTCACACTGAAGCGTTTTACAGGCGCTATTTAGCTAAAAATAGTGTCTGTAAATCGCCTCAAAAGTCCCCCCAATCCACCCCAATGTGAAAGCCCTGAGTGCTTTCACACTGGGGCGGTGCGCTAGCAGGACGTTACAAAAAGTGCTGCAAGCAGCATCTTTGGGGCGGTGAGGGGAGTGGCGTATATACCACTCCTCTACCGCCCCTGCCATTGAAATGAATGGCAAGCGCTTCCGAAGCGGCTGCACACCGCCTCAGTAGCGCTGAGCGCCGGCACTTTTAACCCCTTGTGGGGGGTTAAAAGCGCGGCACTCCCGCCCACATAGCGGAGCCCTATCGCTGGTAAAACTCTGCTAAAACTAGCGGGGTTTTACCGCGACCGTGGCTACCGCTTCAATGTGAAAGTAGCCTAAAGGTAAATTAAATGGATATTCTGATGTAAGCACAGTTCTAATCTTTCAAGTTCTGTAGTTTACTTTTTTTTTTTTCTTAAGAGCTTCTTAAAATTTTCATAGTGCTTTTCATTTTTCGTTCAATTTTTTTTTTTCCATTTGTTCCAGGATGGATGAAAATTACAACCTCCTTCCTCACGGAGTCAACTTTCAAGACCCCATTTTCCCCAACACACCGGAAAACAACCGCATCTTCTCCAGTATGTTTCAGTTCTCCAACTGTGTGGCTGGGACGGATCCTCAGGTCTTCTCTCCAGACTGGGAAGCTCAAGAGGACAGTAGGGTGAGCAGAGGACAAACATCTGCTGCTTCACGTTATCCCATCCTTATCTGTGTCCCCTGTGCTGACTGTTTGTTCATTTTTCCTTTGAGGATTTCAGGATCCTCAGGACTTTCCTTTGAGGATCATGGAATAACCATTCCATCATTTCCTCATTGATATTTCCTGGCTCGCATATCTGTTTTTGTAGCCTTGGTCTTTGTCAACCTTTTCCAGTTTTTGAATGTGATCTTCTTTCTTCAAATGTTAGAAGAAAATTGTACTTTACAGATAGGGAAAAGTAGATTTGGTTTCTGTGGGTCATAGTCTTAGACAGGCATTAAAGCGGACCTTCAGTCATTTTTTTCAACTTTCCATCTATTACATCTTCTGCCCTTGTTGTTTTAACTTTAGATAGTAAAACATTTTTTTTTCTGCCGGTAAATACCTTATACAGCCCACTTCCTGTTACTTGTCTGGGGTTTCTCAACCAGGGTTCCATGGAACCCTTGGGTTCCTCTAGAGGTTGCTAGGGGTTCCTTGAGCAACGAGCAATTCTTGATCTTTTTATCTATCTGTAAGGGGAAGTTCTTCCCAATGACCACAAGTATAAGGAGCATTCTTCCCACTGACCATCACACTAATGTATACTGAGTTGTAGATATAGTCATTTTTAGCAGGGGTTCCCTGAGATCGTAAAGTTATTTCAAGGGTTCCTCTGTCTTGAAAAGGTTGAGAAACCCTGGCCTAGGCTTATGGCATCTTGCACAGCTCTCTCTCTCTCTCACTCTCCTGTGACTTTGCCAGGAAGGGAGGGGGGAGTCATAAGAGGGCCAATGAGAGCTGCAGAGCTGGAGGTGTGCCTCTATGTGTCTGTCAATCCAGGTCGTGAACAGACAGCAGCTTCAGCTGCCCACAGTTAAAATAGATGCAGCCAGACTTAGTGGGGGTAGGTTTTTGCAGCGTATTTGGCAAGTACAGAATCACAGTATATATAAAATAATATGCAAAGTGGTTGGAGGGAAGCTTCAGAATGGCAAAGATGTTTTTATTACAAATTATGTGAGCAGATTGCAGTTCCTCTATAAGCGTAAACCTAAGACTAGGAAATATTTTATATGTTTCTTAGTAACCTAAGACTAGGAGATATTTGGTAAATATAGACCTAAGGCAAGGAGATAATTGATACATTTTGTGCAGACAACTAGGACATTTTCCATAAAGGAAGGAGATAAAACTAAAACTAGGTGACAATGGACAGATTAGATCTAATACTAGGAGATGATTGATCAGTTAGGTGTAGACCTAAGAAGGCAAAAGGATGTTTTGGAAAATATATTTAATATTGTATTATCTGGGTCTACATATCTATGCACTGAGACCCCTTCTTTCTCTTCCCAAATCACCAGTTATGACTTTTTTTAAGGTTGACAAAAAAGATTGACCATGAAAATGTAGCTCAATTGTATAACTATTCCCCCCACACACTAGTAGCTACTAAACTTGAGTATAGGAGCTTTTGGTATTTTTATTGCCAAAGCTCCTAAACTCAACTTCATAAAAGCCTATGGTCCATGTACACATAGGTTTTTAGCAGAGTATAGGAGCCGCTTTGGTTAGGTGAGCCTCCCTCAACCACCCTGGTGGTAGGTGACCTCCCTCAACCACCCTCTCCTTAACACGGAAGAATCGCGTTCAGGATAGAAACATTTTGACCATGGCCGCACCATGTTTTGAGTTTTCCCATGGCCGCAATAAATGTAGACAGGATGTACATAAAGCCTAAAAAATAAAAATGTCTGGGATATCCTATCCTACATGGTCTAAATAGGTCAGACCTATAATAGTTGTTGCCAGTTCCATATGGTTATACACTATATTGTCAAAAGTATTGGGAGGCCTACCTTTACACGCACATGAATTTTAATGGAGTCTTAGTCCATAGGGTTCAATATTGAGCTGGCCCACCCTTTGCAGCTATAACAGCTTCAACTATTCTGGGAAGGCTGTCAACAAGGTTTAGGAGTGTCTATGGGAATGTTGGACCATTCTTGGCAGAAGTGCAGTTGTGATGTCAGGCACTGATGTGGATGAGAAGGCCTGGCTCGCAGTCTCCGCTCTAATTCATCCCAAAGGTGTTCTATTGGGTTGAGGTCAGGATGGGTTGTGCAGACCAGTCTACTTCCTCCACCTCAAATTCACTTATCTATGTCTTTATGGACCTTGCTTTGTGCACTGGTGCACATTCATGTTGGAACGTTAAACGGCCACCCCCAAACTGTTCCCACAAAGTTGGAAGCATGAAATTGTCCAAAATGTCTTGGTATGCTGACGCCTTAAGAGTTCCCTACATTGGAACTAAGGGGCCAAGCCCAACCCCTGAAAAAACAACCCCACACCATAATCCCCCCCCCCTCCACCAAATGATTTGGACCAGTGCAAAAAGCAAGGTCCATAAAGACATGGATGAGTGAGTTTGGGGTGGAACTTGACGGTCCTGCACAGAGTCCTGACCTCAACCCAATAGAACACCTTTGGGATGAATTTGATCGGAGACTGTGAGCCAGGCCTTCACGTCCAACATCAGTGCCTGACCTCACAAATGCGCTTCTGGTAGAATGGTCAAACATTCCCATAGACATACACTCCTAAGCCTTGTGGACAGCCTTCCCAAAAGAGTTGAAGCTGTTATAGCTGCAAAGGGTGGGCCAACTCAATATTGAACCCTACAAAGACCGGGATGCCATTAAAGTTTGTTTGCATGTAAAGGCAGGCGTCTCAAATCAATACTTTTGACAATATAGTGTATATTCTTTATAGCTGGCTGTATAATGCATGATGTTTTCAGTCTATGCAACTGAGTACTGCCTGTGTTGATGGGGGAATCGTGCAAATTTGCAGGAAAGAAATTTGCACTGTGTATGGCCAGCATAACTCTGAAACAATAATGAGACCTTAAAGTGGTAGTAAACCCTCCTATCATTTTCAGCCAAGGAAGCTGCCATCTTGGCCTCTGTTTAATCTACAACTGCCATGATGCTGCACATGTGATCAGCTATGACACCAGCCATTGGATGGTTTGACAGTTTGGTTTAGAGCACAACCAATGGGAGTGTTACATTTCCGGCACATGCCGGAAATGTGACTGGTTTTTAAACTGTTAAATGTATGGGTTTACTACCACTTTAAAGTATTAAATAGTTTATTATTACACACACAGAATTTCCAGCATGTTGGGAGCCCTCTGTGATTACTAAAGCTGCCATAGAGGCCAACCAGCTGGTTGAACAAAAAAACTGGCCTGATTCCCCCATCCACACATTCAAGGTGGATGGTGGAATGCTGCCCACTGTGTCTTTGTATTTTGACAGTGATGAGGCACAGATCAGCCCTGCAGGCTATAGCCTGCAGCACTGTTTGGGTGGAAATTTCCCAACAGGGAGTCAAGCTCTAGACTGACTTCTGTTTGACCACAGTGCCCATACATGGATCGAAATTTGGCCGATCCCTGCTTAGAGATTGTTCTCTTTTGTCTACAGTAAATCAGATGATCCCTTTGGTGCACAAGTTGTATATTTATGTTGGCCATGAAGGGATAAGTGTCATGGTGGGGATAAGTTTTGCCAATGAGCCTGAACAGATCCCTCACTATGTGGAATTCATCGATGAGGGGATTTCCTTTCACTTTCCATTTCGATGACATCCTGATGTACGATCTCACTGGGACATAAGCAAGGACAGATTCATGCAATTTGGAAAAAAAGGTATATTTGGTGTTATTTGTATCCCCACTGGACATATCGCCTCACTTTCTGTTCCATGTCAAGGTGGCAGGAAGTGAAAAATTAAAGTATATCCACCAATGGGTGGAAAAAAGGTTTTTAACCTTTCTCACTTAAATCTGAATCTAAAAAAAGCTTGACTGGTGTTGTGCTATTTAATAGCTACTATTTTATGAATATTGCGTCTTTTCCAACATTTTCCACTTTGAGAACATTAGGCTGATGTTAGACTCTATTTGTTGAGACAGAGAATCTTGTTTGTCCAACAAAAACAGTTCTTCCTTTAAAGTGGTAATAAACCCATGAATTTAACATGTTAAAAACCTGTCACATTTCCGGCATGTGCCGGAAATGTAACACTCCCATTGGTTGTGCTCTAAACCATACTGTCAAACCATCCAATGGCTGGTGTCATAGCTGATCACATGTGCAGCATCATGGCAGTTGTAGATTAAACAGAGGCCAAGATGGCAGCTTCCTTGGCTGAAAATGATAGGAGGGTTTACTACCACTTTAAATAGGACCAATATTACAGTAGCTGTTTTTACAGAATGTTTAATTCTTCTTGGTGACTCCAATGTTTCTTATGTTCCTTTTTTGCAGTTGATGTGTGACTCGGTTCAGAGGGCTTTGTTGGAAGAAGAGGAACGCTCAAAGACCTTATCCCAGAAAGTCCGTTTTCTAGAGAAAGCCAATGCCCACCTGCGTGAGAAAGTAAAGAACCTAAAGAGAGCCCTACGTCAGGCCACTGTGGACAGTAAAAAGGAGGTCCTCTCCAAACACCTCATGGACAAAGAAAAAGCCGTCAGTGAAGAGGAACCAAAACCGGACAGCCACAAGAAAGTTATAGTTAAGTCAACCAAAAAAGCAACGGGCAACAAGTTGGATTAGTGTAGGCCAAGTAATATCTTCTGGAGAATTAACGCACTAAATGGTACCAGAGATTAAGGGCTAAATGGACAGAAAAGTGAAAGAAAACCTTCATACATCTGGAGCTGCCAGGTCATTATATATAGACAGCTATCAGTATTAATATATGTTACATTCTCTTTCTGAAATAGAAAATGACCACAATAATAGTTTTATATTCCGTTCTTCATCTTCCTACATTATGTTCTTCCATATCCACTTTCAGTATTTTCAAAAGTGCATCAGCTGCCCTGTAACACCAAAGACTTGGCTTCCAGTGACACAAAAGTAAATCCACTACTAAACATAAATTGCAAGTTAGCCAATGTAAAATATGTTGTTTTACCTATTTATGTGGATAAATGTGTAAAGGTTCTAGAAACTTTTTGAAACTAAATATCTATTAAAATATGGTGCTATATCTTCTGGACAGTTTTTCTCCCAGAATTTTTTTCTGGTACGTGGGAGATAACAGTAGCAAAATATAGAGCCTGCCCACTTTAAATATGGCTTCCAAAATATCCTAGAAAAGAGAAACAGCCAGTCAGTTGTCTGTGTCTGTGCTGTACATAGCCTGTGCATAGAGCAGAGCTGTAGGAGGGGCCCAGCAGGTTTCACCCACTACAGGCTGCCTGCAGAAAACTACAGGAGGGGGCGGAGACAAGACCAGTCACCCTGCACAAGGAGAGAGAGCAGCAGTGAGCGGTCTTTATTACAGGAATCTCCTGCACCAAAGTAAACCTTCACACTAGATTACTGCATAGCTCTGGAAGAAATACGCAAAGCACACCAAGATTTAAGTAAAAATACACACGCCTCTTGTATTTAACAAATATTTGCTACTTTCGGAGTTAATTTTTAATGTTTTTTTTACCATATTAGGCAGTCATGCACAGTGCAGTACTCAGCAGTCTCTGGGAAGCAGCAGGGCAACCAGGAAGATTATAGTGTTATGTTAAACCCTACCAATGTTAGATGTAATTGTATGATGTATATTTCAATAAAATGCATAAAAAGCAAGTGTGGTTCATTTTTGTTAAAATGTGGCCCTTATGTGACTCCTAGTCCTTTGAGGTCCAGATGCAGAAGGCTGTGGCACGAGCCTCAAAAAATGGACCCATGGAGGGTACTGAGCACTTGCAGCAGGAGCTCTCACCCACAATATAAGTGCACGTTGCTAGGTGTTTTGGGTGCAGCTGTGGACTTTGTATTGTAGTCTGTTGTACAAATATAGTATTATAATGTGACCTGTTACTTTGTTACAACTATGCCTCCATTGTTTTTGTTATATTTGTTTTTATAACTGTGCCATGAAATACCTATGTTATTGTAGATAACAAAAATAAAATGTCAGGTAAGAAAAAGGGGGCATGTATTCTTATATTATTATGTATTGTATATTGTTCTTTTACCCTCTTCTGTTTCCCTTTTCCCCTTTCCTCTCTCCCCTTTCCAGTGTCTCCTCTCGCCTTCCCTTTTCTCATTCCCTTTTTCCTACACGTTTTCTCTCTCCTCTCTAACCTTATCTCTCTATCTCTTCTATCAAATCTCTCCCCTCTCCCCTTTGTAACCTTATCTCTCTCCAATGGTTCCCCTTTCTCCATCCTCGTCGCTCTCCTTCCTCCCCTTACCCTATCCCCACTTTTTATACTTTTTCCTCCTCCTTTCTAATTTTTCCTCTTTCTCTCTCTCACCTTTTCTTTCTCTACGCTGTGTTTCCTCTTTCTGATTTTCTTCTTTTCCCCTTTTCCAGTATAACTCCTTTCCCATCTCCCATTTTCTCATTCCTCTCCACGCTCCTCCCTTCTTATCCTCTCTCTTTCCTTTCTCTTTTCACTTTCACATATTTTGTCTCTCTATCTTCCCTTTCCATTCTCTGTCTCTCTCCTTGCCAATCTCTTCTCTTTCCTTTTTTGCAATAGCTCCTTTCTATTCCCCTCTCTCCAGAGGCGTAACTATAACCTTCAGGGCCCCGGTGCAAGAAATTATGAAGGCCTGACCCCCGGCCAGAGCCCTTCCCTCTTCCCACTGATCCTGGGGCCCTTTACTCCCATTCTCTTTATTATGGCCCCACCAAATAAACTAATAGTTGTGTACCGAGCCTCCCATTCATTCAGAAACGGAAGTATAGTAAAAAAAAGTTTACTATGCTTCAGTTATGAGTGAACCAATTGGTACCAATCACTGACTGTGTCCATTCAGAAAAGGAAGGAGCCGGTAAATGACAAATTTATTGACCCATTCCCATCTCTCCATCATGACTCATCTTCTACAGCAGTTGGCAGGAGAGAGGAGGGGGGAAGACAGCAGCTCTGTGTGTGGGGGGGGGGGGGTAAGGAAACAAACAGGGGCCCTGGGAACAGCGGAAGACAAGTAATCTGGGTAGGAGGGGTGGCGGGGGCAGCATATAGAGGAACCAATCTCCTCGATTAGGAGGAAAATGGAGGAGATTGGTTCCTCTAAATGCTGCCCCCGCCATCCCTCCTATCCAGGTATACAAGGGAGGCACAGGGGCCCCCTGGAGCATGGGGCCCAATTGCAACCCCTGTAGTTACGCCCCTGCCTCTCTCCCTTCTCCTTCCTCTCCACTCTCTCTCTCCTCCCCTTTCCACTCTCTACTCTCCTTACCCTATCCTCTCTCTGTCCCCTTTCCATTCTCTCTTCGTTGTCTCTCCTCTCCAATCTCTTCTCTTCCCAATGTCTCCCCTTCTCCTTCCTCTGCTCTCTCTCTACTCCCCTTTCCCCTCTCTCTGTCCCTTTTTACTTCCTCTCTAATCTTCTATCTCTCCATTTTCCAGTGCCTCTCTCTCCCCTTTCCATTCTCTCCTCTCTGTCTCCACTTTCTAATCCCTTCTCTTTTTCCAGTGTCTTCTCCTCTTCCTCTCCTCGCTCCTCTCCACTCTCTCTCCTCTCCTTTCCCCTTTGGCCTAGGACTTCTCCCTTGCTAATCTTTCCTTTCTCACTCTCCACTTTCCATTCTCTCCTCTCTGTCTCCACTTTCTAATCTCTTCCCTTTTCCTTTAACAATGTCTCCCATCTCCCCTTTACTTCTCCTTCCTTTTCCGCTTTCTCCTTCCTCTCCGCGCTTTCAGTTTCCTCTCCTTTCCTTTTCCCCACTCTCTGTCCTTTTTCTTCTCCCTTTCTAATGTTTTGTCTGCCTGTCTAAATTTTTCGCTTTCTTTCTCTCCCTTTTCTATTCACTCCTCTCAATCTCTCCTTTCTAATCTCCTCTCTTTCCCTTTTCTAATGTCTCCCCTCTCCCCATTCGCTCTATCTCCTCCCCTCCCCTCCCCTCATTTAGACTTGTCCGTCCTTCTCTCTCTCTCTATTCTTTAAGATGTTCTTGTAATGTACCATATCATTATTCAATAGTTACATAGTCTGGTTGAAAAGAAACACAAGTCCATCTAGTTCATCCAATAAAAGGTAAAAAAAATAGATGCTATAGTGCGGGGGTTGGCAAGCTGTTGACCACCAGGGGCCAACAGGTGGACCGAGGGCGAGGGGCGGGACTATCTCCTGATCTCCGCTCTGAAGAACACACGCTGGCAGGAAAATTCGTAATCTTTTCCCTTTCTCTCCTCTAATCTTTCCTCTCTAACTCTCCTCACTTATCTTT
>BLSH010177841.1:286322-297067 GCA_018402905.1 Glandirana rugosa | reverse complement strand
CATTCACATCAGTCCCTACCCTCAAATAGCTTACAATCTAAGGTCCCTAACTCACATTCATACACATACTAGGGCCAATTTAGACAGGATCCAATTAACCTTTCCAGCATGTCTTTGGAGTGTGGGAGGAAATTGGAGTACCCAGAGGAAACCCACGCAGACACAGGGAGAACATGCAAACTCCAGGCAGGTAGTGTCATGGTTGGAAGTTGAACCAGCGACCCTTTTGCTACCAGGCAAAAGTGCTATCCACTACACCACTGTGCTGCTCATATTTGCATGAATCACTTCTGACACGTCTTCCTGATACCAAGAGAAAAAAAAGGTGACGGGAGAGATCTCCAGCACACAGCCTGTGATTGACAGTCTCAGCACTGTCCCTGTTTGCTGTATGTAGAGGGGGTGTCCCTTTCCTCAAATCAGCTCACGGAGCTCTGCTGAATGTAATTCCAGCTCTCCAACCGTTTTCTGGAGGCTCAGACAAGCTTTATAAATGCTTGACTTTGAACGGCTGTAAAGATAATAATGCAGATAAACAGGTACAACTTACATAGGAGGAATAAACTCTCACATATACCCAGTGATCCACAACCACTTTAAATCTGTTAGGAGCTACATTGAAGGTAGAGGCAGTGCCAGAGATTTTGGGCCAAAGGATCTAAATCTTAAATGAGGCTACCGCCTACAGGTAAGCAAGCACTGGGGGGCGGGGGAGTCTTGGGGTTCTAGGTTAGATTGATGCAACAATTGGGAACTGTGGGCTGTTTTTTGTAAAGTGAAATTGTCCTTTAATTTCAGTGTTCCTGGTTTACTGGCGTAGTCTGTACTTGGCGAGCACAAACCTTGGGGTGGTCGTGGTCCTGTAATGCAGGATTCAGTGATCCAAGCTGGCAACCCTGATGGGACATTTCTGAGAATTCCACACTCGCTGAAATTCTGTAACTTTATTCCTCTACAGAAAGTAGCCTAGCGCTCGCTCTTGGGGGGATGGGGTGAGTTTCCAGCGACTCCAGTGCAAACGCAGCAAGATTTCCAGACTCATGCCTGGACTGTGCTCTCGGATCCGTCATCATTCATTGCTCAGGGATGAAGTACCGCTCCAGAGGAAGCAGCCTGTCCTAATCGCTCATGTTAATTGGAAATATTTTAAGACCACATTAACCATAATATTCTATCAGACCAATGGAAAGGCATTTTTGGTTTGCATAAAGAAGCTGTTAAAGGGGCACCATAGCTTTTATTTATAGGGCCTCTCCACACTTATGCAACATAACAATACATGTATTTTCACATGGCTTCTCTTTTTTTTCCACTTTAAAACTGCATAAAATAAATGCCCAAAGCATCACCTTAATGTACTCATGAAAATCTCTGTATTTTTAATGCACAGCAGCAGGAATGGGCTTCAGGGTCACTGGCTGTCAGCAGACCTCTGCTGCATAGACCTGCATTGGCATGCCCAGACACAACATGCATGCAGCCTATAGTGGTGAATCAAGGTCTGATGACAGCAGGCCAAGCTAAAGAAATGTTGAAGCCATGGAACTTCGCACCATATTTACCTTTACTTTACACTTGACACCTAAAGGCATATTCAACCTTTTATAAAAAAATAAATAAAAAAAATGTATCTTATTTAAAAAATAAAATGTGCATATTTTAATCTACATTGGAGCCTGCAAAGTATTGCAACTGCAGTCAATGGGTCATGGGTGCAATACACAGGCTCCTGCACCTTCAGCCCTTGGTCTGTATGGAGGTGCAGATCTACCATTATGGTGGTAATCAATGTATACAAATATGGTGACGTCACTGCACTTGTGCTCCATTGAGATCTACAAATCCCTCTGCCATGGTGCAAATGGGACCCTGTGGTCTCTCCATTCACAGATCTCAGTGAATGGATGATGCAGCTGTGCGGGCAGAGCCACAAGCAGCTGCGCCAAATTAAAAAGATGTGCCAAGTCAGGCAGTTTTCAAGGCTGCATTTGTCAGACTTCAGGTGATCTCTGCTATTCAGATTGCCTTTGCAGTGGCAGTGCCCATAGTTCTATCCTGGCCATTGCAGTGACTGTTCCCAGAGTTCTATCCCCGCCTTTGCAGTGGCAGTTGCTATATTCTATCCTGGCCTTTGCAGTTGCCGTTCCCAGAGTTCTATCCTGGCCTTTGCAGTTGCAGTCCCCAGAGTTCTATCCTGGCCTTTGCAGTGGCCATTCCCAGAGTTCTATCCTGGCCTTTGCAGTGGCCGTTCCCAGAGTTCTATGCTGGCCTTTGCAGTGGCCGTTCCCAGAGTTCTATGCTGGCCTTTGCAGTGACAGTGCCCATAGTTCTATCCCCGCCTTTGCAGTGGCAGTTGCTATACTCTATCCTGGCCTTTGCAGTGGCAGTTCCCAGAGTTCTATCCTGGCCTTTGCAGTGGCAGTTCCCAGAGTTCTATCCTGGCCAATTCCTTTTACTGTAAACACAGAAAAACAAATTCACTCTTTACACTTGGAAGAAAAGTCACAGGACACGGGTTCCAGAAAAAACATCATTTATACATGTATGTACATATACAATGAACGCAAGTTCTAAACATAAGTATCACCGAGGAAAACTTCCATTATAACCCTTTTGCTGCCACCAGTGACCCAAACCACCGCAAAAGCCTAACAGAGCTCCTTCGCAGCAATAGGTTCAGTATAAAAACAATAAAATATACTTTAATATTTTTTTTTATAGAAAAATCCTCATTAAACATGCTTTTATCGTGAAATGGCATGGATCATGACAGGCAGAACGACGGCCCAGAGAAGCTTGCCAGGTTAGCATTAAAACGCATGTCACAAACGCATATGGGTTTAGTCAGCAAGGCCGCGCGAGCAGCCCGACTGGTGCCGAAGAATCGACATGACTCATCAACTCTTCGTCTGATTCCTGATTGTCTGTCGGGTTTTCCTGCCAAGATATAGAAGGCCGTGCCAGACCGTCCCTCCGTGCAGAAAATTCAAACTTGAGCCCGATTAGTTAAAGCCCAGCTCCAGCCAAAAGTTACTTTTCGATGGAGAAGGGAAGGGTTAGAAACCCTGTCAAGTTTTAAATGCCATCTGAGATTAAAGTGTATGTATAGCCAAACTTTGCTTTTTTTTCTTTCGTTCACATCAGTGCAGCTTCTATACAACTTCTTTAACAGAAGTCAATCCAAGTCGTAGTGGAGTCGCCCTGAAGTAGTGCAGGAATCTTTTTTGGCTTGATTCGCACCGATTAGAATGGTTCCATTGCACTTAATGGGGCGTGACTTGTCAGACGACTGAGAAGTGGCGGCAGTGTGACCCAGCCCTAAACAGTTGTCCTCATTGGAAGATTACTCCTCACCTATGGCTCCCATGACTGCTCTACAATATAGGATTTTAGCTCACTTTCTGTCTCTGTAACAATAGTCAGTAGGACAAATAGAGGGTGAACTTCCCCAGTAGGGACACAAATAAAAACGCGGAGGGTCTAACCCTTCTCCACTATTGTGGTGGGTTAGAACATTTGCATTAAAGTGATATTAAGCTCTCAGTTAATTAGCTATCAGCAGCTGATTGAATCATTTGGCCCCTTTCCCACAGGCAAACCAATCGGGTCCACCTGTCAGTTTTTTTAGGCAAAACCAATCGGATAATCTATTGCCCTCTATGGAGCAGACCGATATCCGATCCGCTAAAAGCAGATGGATGGGGGATCCATTCCCCATCCGTCTGGCAGATCAGATGGGATGACATCCAGATGTAAACGGACAGGCGCCCACAGAGGAATGCGGACTGTCTCCGTGTCTGCTCTGCATAAGCAGAGTGGACATGGACCTGTCATCCACCGGATCAGTGAGCAGATCTCCCACTGAGCAGGTGGATCCGCTGGCAGAGTCCACCCATGTTAAAAAGCCCTTACTGAGTATGCAGGTTCTTTTTCTTTTAATATTTGCTTATGTTCCAGTTTAAAGCTGAACTTCAGGAATTCAGCTACTTTGTAAGAACTGCAGGCATACCATGAGTTAAGTCCAAGGTGCCTGCCATCCTGTAGACTTATCTCTTATTTACATCTGACAGGTATACTGTGCTCCAGGACGATAACTTCCAGTACCCAAACTCTGCTCACTGTGGTCTCAGCTCTGTCGCTAGAACTGCTATGCTCATCCCTCCTTTCCTTCTGCCCATTCGCAGAAGCCTTTGTATTATGTGAAATCATTCACAAAATACAAAGGCTTCTGTGAATGGGCAGCAGATGGGGGGGGGGGCATAGCTGCTGTGTGCTTCTCTCCTCTCACAGCCTTAGTTTATCTCCCGGGAGTGCAATAAACCTGTCTATAAGGCTCCAGTGCAACTCTGATGCAATCTCTCTGGCACTCAAGTTGCATTTAAGTCATGCAGGAACCTTTTCAAAGTCACTGCAACTGTAAGTCACATAGATCCAAATAGGTGTCATTAAAAACAATGGGCTATGACTTGTCTTTTGACTTTGTGTCCAAAGTTGCATGACAAGTTGCACAAGTGTGCACGGAGCTTAAGTAATAGAGACAAGTGCTAGAGGTGACATGCACCTAATCGAACTTAACTCATACATAGTGTGCCTACACTTTTTGCAAAGTTGTTGAATTCCTGGAATTCAGTTTTAAGCTGGTGCCATGCCCACTGTCCCAGGTTTTCAGTTTCAGGGCGGCTCCTTTCTCTTGTAGTGTCCTATGGAGCCACCCTTGCATACAATGACTAGAATTCTATCTCCTTACACTGGGTGCATCAATAGAAACACACAGACCCATAGCCTAGGAATAGTTAGGCACTCCCCTGCTCCTCCCACCTCCCTTATCAAAACAGACTGATTGGAGACTGTACAGTCCATGGTCAGCTCTTTCCTTTGAAGACCAGAAGTTCAGGCAAGCAGCACTGAGAAAACAGAAGTCATCAGCATTGAAAGCTGTAGCCTGCAAGGGCTGTGGTAAGAATTTTAACACCACATTGCCGCAATAGTGTGAATGGGCTATCATTTTTCTGTTCTAGTGTCACACGGATAAAAAAAAAAAGGTAAGGGGAAATCTCACTTATATGGACACAGACAGCAATAAAAACACAGAGGTTCTATCACCTTACCAGAGGTTCTTACCTCTACCATATTATCATTTAAAAACAAAAATAAATGTTTAGCTTGATTTGGCCAGCAGCGGAAAGGGCGCAAGCTCACAAAAACAAGAATGATGTACAAACTCTATGGTCCATATTTACAGCAAAAGCTGAACCCAGGCACATGTGTCTTGGTGCAACTGCATTCGCCCTCACTATTCACAGGTATGTTTTGCTGGGCAGGTACAGGCAAATCCCTGTGTATGGAATATTCTATTTAGTGTAAAAACTTCATTGGCAGTGAAGACTTGGATGACATCATGGGACTGAGCACAGGGAGTCTTCTTATAGTGAAACCCTAGTCATAAAATTAAGTCCTACGAGATCACTTTAGGCTGGCCCCTTTTGCAAGTATAGCTATATAAAACTTTAAAATAAAGTGCCTATACTGTTTAAAATCCAGTAATACACTCTCACTTTTGCACATGCTCAGTTGCTCTCTTTTTCAGCCCTGTGCCGAAAATGTAGAGGCCGATCTGCTGCCAGCCTAAAGATTTACTGCTGCCCAGGGGCTCTAGGCTTCAGCAAAATGGCAGCCTCTGTCAAGAAGAAACAGGAGCAATGCTGGAGGCAATTTATAGCACACACTTGCTTTGGTAACATAATTATTAATGTGGAATGTATGTTCCTTGCTAAAGAACATTATTTTTATCAAGTTGTTCTTGATAAAGTTCACTTTAAGAGATTACTGATAAAGTCAGAGTCACCATCCTAAAATAGGGTTTATTTAAAAGTCCAGGGCAATGGAATAAAACTTTGACAGTATTTTGATGGAAGAATGTACTTGTCACCCCATCGCCGCTCTTAGCTCTGCTTTACTGAATGTCCACCCATGTACTGTGCACAGAGGTAGGTGAATGGAGCTTGGCTTGTACAGTGGTTAGTATACCTGTGCCCATGCCCCATGCGCATCCATCCCAGACAGTGAACACCTCTCAGCATTTACTGCTAAAAATGGCTCAGTGAATTCTTTGGGGGACTGCGCTAGTCGGGGTACCTAAGCGTTTGATGTCAGTTCTGACCGAAAGATTGCTATTTTACGAGCCAGGGGAATGAAGATGGGAAAGGTACAGTAACCAATTAGAAACCAATAATCTTTATCTAAATCTACACAAAGATAGCATGGCTGAAAAATCCAAAATTTCTCCTTTGAGCTACAACGTGGGTGTTAAATCTGTGACAGTAAATATAAGTTATAAACAATGAGGTCCCTTTCACATGACCGTTCCAATCAGGGACCTGATTGGATTGTCCATTCATCCCAAACCTTTGACCTGATCCGGTCTGCTAAAAACCAATGGAAGCGGATCCATCCTCCACCGTCTAGGTGGATCCGATCGGAGGTAGTTGGGAGTAAATGGAAAGCAGAGTCCATTTACACCCAGTCGCCCATACAGCAAAGTAGGCTCTGTCCGTGTACGCTCTGCAGAAACTGAGCGGACATGGATCGGTCATCTGCCCGCTCTGCTCCAATCAGCACAGGGATCCTCTGCTGATCAGAATGGAGTACCCTGTGTGAAAGGGGGCTGTAGCACAACTCTTTTTGGCCTGTCTTGCTATAAACAAAAAAACCTAATTAGATTGCCTTGCTGCTCCCAATTCCCCACCTGGTCAGTGAGCCGTGTGCAATCTGGAATAATCAACTCTGCAAAATAAACCTGTGTCTGTATTACTGTATAAGCCAGCAGATATGGATGCACAGCTGGCCACTGGGGAGGATTTGCACAACTGCTTCTGCTAATCCAAGGTCTACATCCCTGATTATTATTTTTTTTATCTGTACTGACTTCTGTTGTAAAGTGAACCTGTCGGAATAAAAAAGATGCAGATAAAGGAGCCCTGCAAAAGAAAAGCTTTTATAATCTAAGCAGCGATGTGGTTTCACCCTCCAACTCCTACATTACTACAGGACTCAACATTGATGTAGGAAGCCAAGGATGAAACCACAGCATGTGGTAGGGACCACAGTCATCTGACACTCCTGGAAGTGTTTGGCTGTACTGTGGATCACAGGAGTGCAGATCGTTTTGCACTCCTGTGACCCATTTTCAGCAGAGAGCAGGCTAAAGTCCGCTCTCTGCTGAAGCCACAGAGTCAGTCCAGGTGTGGGCATCATCACGACCATAGAGTCAGGATCTGTCTGAAGCGGCACCCGGCTCAGGCTCGGGCCGGCTGCTCCCACCCCTTCCACAGCCCAGCACGCCAGTCAGCGTGGGGGACAGAGCAGAAAGCTGCTGACTGAGAACCAATCTGCAGCTTTTGATCGCTCGGTTCTCAGTGTTAGAGGTGCAGGGGGACAGATGCAGCTATGCTGCATCCACCTAGGTAAGTATGATACAAAAAATAAAATAAAATACCCCATACATCTCTTTTAATCCCTCCATTTGCAGTGACCGATCACCTGCATTGTTTTTTAACCCAACAGGGTCGCTTTGAAAAGACAATACAGCTCTTACCTGAATAGAGCTATCTGACATCCGATTGGCAATTACAGATCACTGCACTGTACGCATCATCTCTGCATTGCCTTATGGAATAAGCATGAAAAATAGAGTGTCACAGGTGATTCCAAGAACTCATCCATGGTAACCACACCAGTGTAACCCCTTTCAGCGAGCCCTACTAGTTCTCTGCACAAAACAAAAATATCTGTTCACAAATGGCACTCAAATGGGGGGATTAACTAATATTGGAGCACACACTTTTTTTTTTTTTTTTTAAACAGAAAAGGATTGGAGCACACAGAATCCGGTGCAACTCTGCATAGTAACCATTCAGCTTTAAAGGGGATAAAGGTTCAGTTTTTTTTTTTTTAAATAACAAACATGTCATACTTACCTCCTCTGTGCAGTAGTTTTGCATAGAGTGGCCGATCCTCCCCTTCTGGGGTCCCTCAGTGGCACTCCTAGCTCCTCCCCACATCAAGTGCCCCAATGGAGAAGCGTTCTCCCTCGTGGCACACGTGCGGGCGCGCTCCCGTGTTCTGCTGCTGCGTCCATTGACGCAGACAGCAGGACTCGGCCCCACCCCCGGCTGCCACGTCATTGGATTTGATTCACAGCAGCGGGAGCCAATGGCTGTGCTCCTATTAGTCAGGACCCGAGACACTGGCTGCAGCGAGTGTGCTCGTCCGGCTTCGCTGGAAAGACTGGGTTCAGGTAAGTAAAAGGGGGGCTCTGGGGACTGGTGCACAACAGGAGGTTTTTCACCTCAATTCACAGAATGTATTAAGGTGAAAAAACCTTGAGGGTTTACAACCCCTTTAAGTTACTGTCAAAACTTAATTGAACAAGCTGAAGTTAGAATCTAGTGCAGCTGTGCAGAGTAACCAATCAGCTTCTGCATGCTCCAATTTTAGTTAATCCACCCTATGCTTTGAAATTTTAAAACCAAGAGACATGCAGTTACCAAAAAGTAATCTCTGTAAAGATTAGCATAGTTTATATATATTTAAGATTAAAAAAAAAATCTTACTTGTATGGGAATGAGGTTTAAAAAAAGCTTCGATAGTCTCCTGATGTATACGAATGATTAGTGGCTAGTGATTTTAAGCTATTGCAAGCACCAATCCCTCTAAATCCGGTCAGGGGTCAAAAGCTGGCCATAGACTGCCCCTGTAAGCATCTCCCAGATGACTGAGCCGATTGAAAACATATCAATCGCAACTGACCACACAATCACAATTTTAGAAAAATTATCAGTTTTAGATGGGAATATTTTCACAGTTTTTTTTTTTTTTGTATGAGTTACAATTGAAATTTACAGTTGATTTCCACCACTATAACTAAAGCCACAGCACAGCACATGACTGCTGTGGGTCCCAGAGACACCCGGGGGGGCCTAGTGATTTATACAAGTAACAATAGTATTTAGCAATTACATTTGGCTAAAGGGAATGTATAGTTTGGAAACCTCTAAAAATCGAAATCCCTAGAAGAAATTCCTTTGAGATGATTAAAAAAGAGAGAAGGGACTCGGTAACTTCCTTAGGGACCCAAGCGTACACTTAGCCTTCCAATGTATTCAATCAATTTTGGTCTAATTAATTGGATACAAATTTAATTACATCCTGCACACGCTACGTTCTCATTGAAATCTTTCCAAAACTGCTTTTCAATTCCACTGACAAAAAGCTTGACTTGCCAATCAAAAGTGTCTGCTTGATTTTGTTATAGACAAATCATATTGAAATAGTCAGCTTCTTGGACAACTGCATTGATGTGTGGCCTCAGGACATTGTGACATCTGTCAGACCTCACTTGGAGAACGCTATGTGATAATAAGCGCTTCTGACAACTGTTTGCATTTGAGATCAGATTTTTATATTGTGTGCCCCTTACAGGACTAACTTACAGCAAGAAATGTTTAGATGATCCGGTATTAATAGCTTTTCAGGGCCTCAATACAATGGCAAAACTGAGACTTGGGGTGGCAGAGAAATGGCACATTTTGGTTTACCATTTTCGCAGAGCACCACTGGTCTAAGTTAGGGGAGGACAATGCTGATTTGGCTTGTTTAACTTTAGCACCAGACTGTATAAATTGTCCACCGCAGAGGTGCGTGAATTGTATGGAAGAGATTGTCTAACCCGATACAGTTTTACTATAAAGGAAAACTCCACTTTTGTAAAAAAAAATATATATGTGTGTTTCATATATGCCAAACAAGCCACTTTAAACTTTATAGCCCATCCTCAGGTAAAACAAGAAATCACTCCCACTCCTTTTTGACCCCTCTGTGCACCTCTTTCACAAGAAAAAAAAAATGGTCCTGTTTGGGCCTTCCACCTACCAGTGGTCTTGTCACCACCCCTGGAGTCTTCATGCCCTTGCAGGATTCAGCTGATGGAGCAACAACATGGGCATCCAAAGAACCACCCACTGATTCTCCAGTGAAGACATAGGAAGACTCAGAACCTGCCCCATCACATGACTTTGGATTTGGATGGGTATTTAGGGCATTTCGTTTTTGTTTTTAGTCCCTGGAGCAATTAGCTAGGATTGGGTAGCAAGTCCTCCTGGCTGGACTTTAAAATGTTACTAAACCCAGAACCCTGCAGTCACTGTATCTGGTTTCCCACAGTACAAAGAACATGGAAATTATTATAGCTATTATTTTAGTAAATATAAACTGCTAAATACCTTTTCTCATCAGCAGTTTATAGCAGTATTTTGATTTCTATCAGTGTCTGGTTAAAGCTTGTAGGAGGAGTTTTCATTCTCCTCTGACTGCCCTATGAGGATGCAGGACCCCTGACCCTCTGTCTGGACAGTGATGATTGCCCTATGCTGATCAAATGCACCCTCCCTAGAAAAGAGGTCTGTCTCCCAGTCCCCAGGACGTAGGAGTATCCCGTCAGTCTCCTCTTACTTTTGAGGAGGATGTTCGAAATTGGTCTGTGACTATCTTTAGTTTTATGACGATATTTGACGACTACTCTTTTCCATAAATCGTCAAATATAAATGATTTTATTATCGATATTATTAAAGGTACAAGAAACATGACACCCTTTGGTCTATGTCACTGACGTCCCAAGACCCAAATCATTGTAAAATTTCAGGTCGGTCCTCCTGAACGATGGGTTAGGATCGATTAACGAGGTCCC
>BLSH010177841.1:206159-252447 GCA_018402905.1 Glandirana rugosa | reverse complement strand
AAAATCGAAAGTGTATCAAGAGGATAAAAGACAACTACAGAAGCTAACAAAATGCTCTGAAGTCTTATTCAATTGTAACCCTTTTCTAGATTTGAATGGAGTGGGGAAGGTCCCCAATACTTTTATTAGCTGTGTCACCAGTGGGGAGATTCGCTCTCACTTTAAGCCCCGGTGACTACTACCTCTAGAAAATGATAGGAAATCCAACATTTTACATTTGTCAGTGTAACTAGAATAGAGGGGAACCTTTCAAATGGGGATCCTGTCAAAGAGCAGATTTGCATTATATCACCAGTTTGTCAACTCACCACTACATGCTTACATTTTAATGATCTAGCATTTTGTGACACTTCAATAAAGTTAAAAAAAAAAGAAAAAAAAGCGAACAGGATGTGCTGAAACAATGCATTACACCGCCTTGCTTACCACTGGTACACAACAGACACTGGCCTACACAGTAAAATGCTGCTGGCTGGTAAAGCTGGCCTGAAGAACATTCAAGTCGTGGGGAGACTGTCAGCACCTCATGCCCGACATCCTTCAATCTGAAACTCGAAAGTGCCAGGTTGGAAATTGTTGGCAGAAGGGCACCTGCATGCCATCACATGCAGCCACTGTTTCGGTATTCTGACAGCCACAAGCCCCAGCTGTCAGAATACAATAGCCAGCACAGCAGATTCCTCCAGCCAGGATGTTTAGTGTGGATGAAGAATTGCTAAAATTTCTCTTGTACAGCCTGAGGGGCCAAGCAAGAGAAATCGTAGTGTAAGGGCAATATAACTCTTCCCCACTTTATCCAAAACATGATAAAAAAATGGTTGTCTAAAGCCCCTTACACACGATGCAAAATTCGGACGGAAATTGTCATTCCACGGCCTGTCGTCCGAAATTCTTACGTTAGTACGCTCCTTTCAACAACCAATTTGCTTTTTTCATCAGACAAAAGCTGGATGGGCAGACTAGTCAATTTTTGTCGCACAACGCTACGTTTGATTTTCATTCCGTTCCGACAAAAAAAAAAAAAAAAAAAATCATACGACTGAGACTACGCATGTTCAAAAGGGAAAAGAAGATGCAAAAAATATTCAAAACATTACGTCACTTCTGACGTTGAGTTTGGTCGATCTAAAATTTTCGGATAGTCCCTATGCTTTACAAAATCATGGGCACATGCTTTTAACAAAAATAAGAAGCGCGGTCGTACGACAATCGAAGCGTGAGTACAAGGCTTAAGGCTACATTCACAGCAGCGATTAGCACACGTGCGAACTGTAGCAGCAGGAATCTTCTCTGTGCAGCCGACGGCCCTGTTCGTTATAATAACAGGTCACTGACGGCCGCAGCTATTCACAGCTCTCCGCAGAGCCAGCCATTACATGCAATGATCACTGCTGGATGCACAGACAGTGCGTAGAGCAGTGTTCACTGCAGGTAATCGATGGCTGTGTGTACAGCTGAGAATACCTGCAGCCGCCAGCAACCTGTCACCATAGTGAACGGGACCGGCGGCTGCACCTAAGTGAACGGGACCGGCGGCTGCACCTAAGTGAACGGGACCGGCGGCTGCACCTAAGTGAACGGGACCGGCGGCTGCACCTAAGTGAACGGGACCGGCGGCTGCACCTAAGTGAACGGGACCGGCGGCTGCACCTAGCCGCAGAGAAGATTCCTGCCGCTACATTGAGCACCTGCCCTAATCGCCAGTGTGAATGTAATCTAAAGCTGAACCTATCAGATTTCTCCATCCATACAATCGAAATGGATTCAGGAATTGCGCTCCACCCCCTTCCCCCAACAGGACATTGTATTCTGACAGCAAAATGCGAGTAGGCGAGTGAAAATTTAGAAAGCTGATATACACAATCTGATTTGGGTGAAAAAAGCATTACTTACAGGATGTATGCTATGACGCCAATCGACCAGCAATCCACCGCTTTACTGTACGGCTTCTGAGCTAAAACCTCTGGAGCTGAAAGAAAAGATGCATATATGTGTTTAAAACCAATTACTAAAGCTGGCTATACACTGCTTGATTTGCTCTCGTTCAGTCCCATCAATCAATTCCCACATCCAAGCCAACAGCATTGATGGAGGGATCTCAGCTGGCACCTGTGGCTGCCTGAGTATCAGAACAGCGAATGCATCTGATAGGACTAAGGGCCCATTTACATGGGCTTGTCCGCTTGGCGGACTCTGCTTGCTCAGTAGGGGATTGATCTGTTAATCCCCGCTGAGCAGGCGGATGACAGGTTGATCTCTGCTCACTGTGCAGAGACAGACCTTTCAGAGCCCTGTTCTCCTCTATGGGGAGATCGGATGAAAATGGATCGCCTGTCCGTTTTCATCCGATCCAGACGGATGGAAAATAGGGTCACCATCCATCTGGATTTTGGAGACAGGATCGGATAGAGGCAGATGTAGGCGGACATGTCACCGCCGACATCCGTTGCTCCATAGGAGTAAATGGCGGCTCCGATCAGGCCCATGTGAAAGGGGCCTAAATGAATGTTCAGCTGATAATTATCCCCCCAGCTCAGGGCCGGTTCACACCGGGAATTGCACAAGAATTTGTTTGTGTGATCCGGTGCAATTCACAGGCAGTTCTGTGCGGTGCGAATGAATAGGCTGAAGTTGCACCGCACCAAAAGTAGTGCATGCACTACTTTTATTAGTAACAATGTTCTGGTGACAGTTATGAAGGGGTTTCACTCTTTATGTGGTGCCTCCAGGACAGGAAGTAAAAGGAAACCTACAGATGGTAAAAAGAAAACCTACATGGGATTTAACCCTTTCTACTCTATCCAAAACTAAAGAAGAAAATGTCGGCTTTAGACATACAGTGCATCCGGAAAATATACACAATGCTTCACTTTTTCCACATTTTATGTTACAGCCTTATTCCAAAATGGATAAAATTAATTTTCATCAAAATTCTACAAACAATACCCATACTGACAACGTGAAATTAATTTTTTGAAATCCTTGCAAATTTATTAAAAATAAAAAAGGAAAAAAATCCCATGTACGTAAATATTCACAGCCTTTGCTCAATACTTTGGTGAAGCACCTTTGGCACCAATTACAGCCTCAAGTCTTTTTGAGTATGATGCAACAAGCTTGGCACAATCTTGCTGTCAATCAAATCCAGTGACGCAGGAGCAGGTTCAAGGACCAGACGCACTGTATGTGTCAATAGATGCAGACAGTACGGCTCGGGATTGTTATTTTACAAAATAAAAAAAACCCTGAATCTTTAAATATCACTTCAATACCGCTGTAAGGTCTCTGACTCTTTGCAGTGTAATATTTATCTATGCATTTAAAATAAATCATTTTAGTGTATGTGGTATATTTTGGTTTTTATTTTACCTGTTATTTTTGATAAAGCATACTGTTATATAAAAATAAAAAACACTTTTTTTTTTTTTACTTTCATAGATGCCAATCATCTTTCCACTGCACGTCTACAGAAAAGTATTACAATAAATTGACATGGCCACTAAGCACTGGTTGCAAAGAATGTAGGGACGGACATCAGGGTTAAAGCCCCAGATTGTCCTTACTACTGGCACCATGAGATCTTCATCATACATCAGGAAAGGTTTACTGACGCATTCCTGCTATTCATTCATAGGTAAATGGTGGAATTTTGTCGGTCACACTGAAATGGAGAGGACTATGACTAAGGACTGCAGTTGTGAGGTCAAGTGTTCCATGACCACGGCCAACCAGCTGGGTAAAACCACTACCTGAAATTGTCTCTACCTCTATGAACCACGAAAGAAGAGAAGCCAATGGTGGTACACCTAGCACACCACTCTATGACCATCATACTGACCTACATATCCAGGTGTCCCACAGGCTGTGGACATGACACTTCCAGATCCCTCTATCTTGGACAGCCCAAAATCGCTGATCATGATTTTGGAATCTTCATCCAGACTGTAGTACAACAAATTCTCTGGCTGTAGGGAGAAAAAGGAAAATAGAGAGAGAGGCACAAGCCATTAATCAATTCAGATTATACACTATTATAAGCAATTCCAAGGATCAAATCACTGAACCGCTAATGCAAATCATATTCCCAAATACAGAGAGGGGACCATTTATAAATGAGATACAAAGGATCAACTTATGAAATGTGAACAAGTAAAAATGGTAAAATGATATGACATTTTTTTACAATATTACTTGCAGATAAATGTCACACAATAGCTTCCCTTTAAGGTGAACTTGTACCTTGAAAATGCCTGACAAGTAACTGGTCAACTTTTAAGATAGGACCATAAACATTGAGTACTTGTTCCCCTGCATTCTCCCTGATCCAATACTGGAATATTATTCGCTCCTGTGTACTTTTCAATTTGTGCTCTACAGCTAGTCAAAATTTACAAAGGGTTGTGTACGTCCTACTCAACCCCACCCTTCCCAAGATTGACTATTCCTATACTGAGCACTGCATTGTGGGAAGGCATAGGATTTTTAAATGTTCCCTCATTTATGAAGTACTGGGACAGAGTGCAGGTTCACTTTAAAGAGCTCTGGTGTCTTTACGTCACTTACATTCTTTAGCCTTGTAGATTCAGAATACAGTGGAACCTTGGATCACGAGCATAATTCGTTCCAGGAGAATGCTTGTAATCCAAAGCACTCGTATATCTAAGCATGTTTCTCCATAGGAATCAATGATAACTCAGATAATTCGTTCCACAGTGACTGCTTGTAAATGCAGTACTGTATGTGGCCGGAAGTCCGGGGGGTACTGGTGCATGCAATACTGTATATGGCCAGAGGTGTGGTGGCGCTGGTGAGCCTCAGACACTCAACAACATTCGGAAATGCTCGAGAACTGTTTACTCTTTCGGTTTTTCGAAATATTTCTGAGTATTTCCGAATGCTTCCTGAGGGTCCCCGAGGCTTACCAGTGCCCCCGCACCTCTGGCCACATGCGGTATTGCATGCACAGAGGCTTAATCCTGCTCCTTTTGCGAGACAACGGTCGCAAACTGAGTCAGGATTTTCTTTTTTAAAAATGCTCATCTTTAAAAAGGCTTGTTAACCGCATTCCACTGTACTTTATTAATCCCAAAGGGAAATTATTGCGACACAGCCACACTCAATACAGACAACACAAGATCAGAACAAGACACAATGACATAACAAAATTGCCAACAACAGCAATTAGCACCAAATAAAACAAATTAAAACTATGCTCTAATACAATATGCATACTATTAAAATACAATAGAATAGAACAAACATTAAAAAATAACAGAAACTCAAACTACTAAAATGCAAATAATACACCACTTTCTCTAGCACAGTGGTTCTCAACTCCTGTCCTCAGGACCCACAGGCCAGGTTTGCAGGATAACTCAAATACATCACAGGTGATATCATTTGCTGCTCAGTGATTGCAGTATTCTCGTCTGCATCTCCCCAAGGTAATACTTCAAATCTGGCCTGTTGGTGGGTCCTTAGGACCGGAGTTGAGAACCACTGCTCTAGCATTATCCCAAATAACAATTTACATAATACCAATATACTAGAAAAGCTACATAAAAATCCTCATCATGAACCAGGATTTACAGTAATTCTTCACATACAGCCCTCACAGAGAATTCTATAACTTGATGGCCACAGGCAAAAATTATTTCCTATGTTGCTTTGTGGTGCATCGTGGTTGTAACAATCTGTCACTAATGTTACTCTGCAGACTGACCAGCGTATTGTGGAGAGGATGGGAGGAGTTATCCAAGATTGATCGTACCTTGAATACATTCTCCTCTCCAACACTGTTGTTAAAGACTCCAACTCCAATCCAACATCACTGCCCTTGTGAATCAGTTTGTTGAGTCTGCTGGTGTTGGCCACTCCAAGCCTGCTTCCCGAGCATGCCATTGCATACAGGAGAACCCTGTCCACCACAGACTCCTAAAACATCCTCAGCATTGACCAGCAGATGTTAAAAGACCTCAGTCTCCTCCAAAAAATTGAAGCTTAGAAATAGTATATGCTTTCCTTCAGCTTTCTTTTTACTTTCCCACCCAGTCTTGCCATGAATTTCCAAACGTGGGTTTTGTTGACGTGGGAGCTGGTATCGACACTATATGGCCAAACGTTTGACATCTATCAATCACATCTACATGACCTTGTTGGACTTTCCATGCTAAAACATGGAAGTTTTATGGAGTTTTCCCCGCACCACTGAGGTTATAACAGCCTTCACTCCTCTAGGAATGCAAAATGAGCATTTGTGAGGTCAGGTACTGATGGGGGATGAAGCCTGGCTTGCAATCACAGCTCTAGATCATCCCAAAGGTGGTCAATAGAGTTGAGGTCAGAGCTCTGTGTAGGCCACTCAAGTTTTCTCCACACCAAACTCATAAAACACATATGGGTGGAACTGGCTTTGTGCAGTCATGTTCGAACAGAAAAAGGCTTTTCTTAAACATACCACAAGGTTGGAAGCGCACAGTCATCTAAGGGTCGTACATGAACGATGCCAGGGTCCACTTGTCCGTCCTCCCTACTCCCCTACTGGTTTGCACTCACACTGGATTGTAAGGAAGTGGTCCCAGGAACACTTACAAGTGTTTCTGGGCACACTTCCCTGCTAACCAGATCAGCGAACTCCATTTCGATGCACAGTTCTCTATGGAGAGAACTGTACTCTGGTATGGTTTGTACTCACACTGCAGCAAACCGTACTGATCAGAAGCAAACTGTTCCAAGTGGTCCCGGGTGCGGTTCGATTAACCCATCACGGTTCGGAGCATTCACACAATCAAACCGGCCAAGGGGCTGAACCATGCCCGGGACCAGCTCAGAGTGCAGTGTACCCTAAAATGTTGCCTAGCAATTGCTAAAGAGACCTTAAAGTCCCAACCTTCTGAAATTGTATAGCAGGAGTCACCGGTAATTATTCTGAAGTATTAATTTATCACAACACCTGGCTTAGGACTCTGCTCCCAAAATGTGTACCAAAATATCTGTCCAAAAATAGTCATACCAGTATTTGGGAATTTTTGGAGTGGAGTCCTAAACCAGGTTTTTTGGTGACATACCTTAAAATGTTGCTGTGACTTAACAGTACCCTTCACTGGAAACACCTGAACTTAAAAATTTGGGAGGGATGTCCCCATTCTTTGGCCATATGGTGTATATCCAACATTCAGAGGCGGCTCTAGGCTTTGTGAGGCCTTAGGCAAAACCTAGACACGAGGCCCTACTCAGACCCAAAATGGGAAAAATAATTCAAGTGATAAAAAAATTAACTTTATAAATTGCATATAATTAAGAGCTTTAAAGTGCTGGTGTCAGTACCCTCTATCTCGGTTCTGGGGTCAGTGTCAAATTAGGCGGTTGCGAGGCCCCTGTGAGTGCGAGGCCTTAGGCGACCGCCTAATTTGCCTAATTAGAGAGCCGCCTCTGCCAACATTTTAAAAAGACAGTACAAGGGCAAAGGAAACCAACAACTCAGCAAACAGAAAGGAAGCATATTTTGTAAAAAATCTGAAAGAGAAAATGATCAACCAACTGATCAAAGTTAAATGAGGGTGGAAAGGGCTTCCAGTTCTTTTCTTAGTATTTGCCTTCTGGTGTCTTTACACATCTAGTTTACAGCACAAGCCATCTCTGCAATGACGGATCTGGGGGAGACCTTGGCAGCTTCTCCTCTGCAGTGATACAAGGCATGGATGCTAAATTTTGCTCTGGCACTCGTTAATTGGAACAGTGCTGGGAGCTGGGATCTCCTGTCAGACAAAGCTCATGAGATTAACTTGTCTGTCACAGCCGAGCTGTCTATATTAATGCCTCCAGGATTCGCATGATTGAATGAACAAGTGAAATCTCTGCTTCCTTCTCGCTTTCCTTCTGCTGACACATCAGCTGAAGAATATTCCCCTCCACCCCCAAAAAAGTGTGTGTGTGTGTGTCTTCCAGGTGTGTCAGATGCCTGGTCATCCCCTAAGCACTATGAGGTTGATTTACTAAATCTGGAGAGTGCAAAATCTGGTGCAGCTCTGCAAAGAAACCAGCTTCCAGTTTTTTTGGGTTTTTTTTTGTCGAAGCTTAATTGAACAAGCTGAAGTTAGCAAACAAGTTAGAATCGGATTGGCTACCATGCACAGCTACATCAGATTTTGCAATCTCCATGCTTAGTAAACCAACCCCTGTGTTTTAATCTGCTGGCCAATAGGTCACCACAAGTCAGTAGTTACATAGGGGCCAGTGGATCAAATCACAATGTTCAGCTGGGGGGGGGGGGGGGCTGGCAGGTAATTGACACAACTGGAAGACTTGGATATTGAAGATTTCACAGCCACTGTAGATCTTTATCAGGATTAAAATTGATGTCATGGGCAAAGGACAGGTAAGTATTAACCCTTTTCATTACAAGGAGATCTTTCTTTGACATTATTCTAGCAACAGAGTTGTTTTAAGTAAGTACTAACATTTGCTGTGCGATTTTCCTTTACTTCCTGTTCTGTAAAGCCATTTTTTGTGACAGTGAGCAAAAATGTTAAAGCCGCTTATTAAAAAGCAAAGCAATACTGAAGAGCAAGCAATGGTGGCAGTTCCATCCTAAATACATATACAGTCTGTTAACGGTTTTCACTGCCAAAGGACTCGTACTTCTGTTCAGCCAGACGTGTGATTTACATACCCCTGCTACACTGCACAGCTAGTATGATTATTCTAACAGCTCCTGGCTTGGTTGACTACTTCCTTGATTACCTCCCTGCTCACTGGCTGAATGGAGAAATAGAACACCAGAAGCTCCAAAAACTGACCCAGGGAACAGGAGTGTCATTCGTCTGGATCACAAGACTAGCTGTACAGAATTTCGACTCTTTACACAGGCAGGACTGTTCATTTGTATGTGTTTCAACTCTGTAGCGAGCTGCTTGCCTGGAGTTCAGTACCAGGCAGTTGAAGTCATAATGTGCTAGTATGCATCAGATACTAGCAGATTATGCAAGACTTACCTGAAAATGAAGCCCTCCAGCGGCGAACTGTCACAACTTAAGGTGCTGCCATCTTTGCCCGGTCTTTGTTCCAAATTGGCGGGCTTCGGCGATATGAATGGCCGAGCCGGCGATGATGTCAATCCCGTGCATGCAGATGAGGGTCGGTTACGGCACGGCTCTGAAGGAACGGGCATGCCATTCCTTCAAAAACGCATGTGCCCGTGACATCACTGGCTGCATCTAAAGTATATATATCCTAAACAGTGCACGTTTAGGAGATATTTACTGTACCCATAGGTAAATCTAATTATAGGTTGGCCTATAGGTAAAAAATACATGGGAGTTTACTCCAAGTTTAACCACTTAAGGACCACCACACGCAGATATAATGTGGCAGGGAGGCCCTCCTGCGCGAAATCACATACCTGTATGTGATTTTTTTGAACAGGGTCTGGGGCGCGCTCGCCGCCACTGGTGACCCCCTCTCGCTGTGATTGGACCCGCCGATCATTGACAGGAGAGATAGAACAATGGTCTGTCTACGTAAACAAGGCAGACTGATGTTCTGCCAGAGAGGAAGACAGAGAATTTTTGTTTCTGCTAAGGACCTCTGTCTTGCCTCAGTTAAGCCAACCTCCACACAGTTAGAAAGCAATCCCTAGCAGCACACTTAACCCTTTGATCGGCCCTGATGTTAACCCCTTCCCTGCCAGTGTCATTAGTACAGCGATCTAGCATTTTTTTGTATGATCACTGTATTAGTGTCACTGGTCCCCAAAAAGTGTCACTAGGTGTCTGATTTGTTTATAGCACAAAAAATAAAAACCGCAGAGGTGATCAAATACCACAAAAAGAAGGCTCTATTTGAGGGAAGCAAAGGACATCAATTTTATTTGAATTTATCGTCGCATGACTACGAAATTGTCAGTTAAAGTAGCGCAGTGCCGTATTGCAAAAAAATGACCTGGTCATGAAGGGGGGTAAACCTTCCGGAGCTGAAGTGGTTAAGGAAAGGTAAAGGCTAATCTCACCTTCAGATCTCGGTGTACAATCCCCATGTCGTGTAGATACTTCACAGCGTCCAGGATCTGTTTAATAAGCTGACTGGCGTCTTTTTCCGTGTAGAAGCCTTTTTCTACAATCCTGTCAAACAGCTCCCCACCAGACACCCTGCAACAAGGCAATACCAGGTCATTCACAGCACTCTATAACTGAGGTGTGCTTAAAGTGAACCGATCACCAGATAGATTTTTCATAAAAGGTTCATGCATGCTAAGTAATGTGTGAGTAACACTTCCAGGTATTGATCAGGATTTTGTTATCTAAAATTTAGCTTTGCTCCTAAGACTTTCATTTGGGGTGTATTCATTTTTGCAACATGGTCTCAAATTAATTTGTTAGGAAAAAGGGATTTTTTGTATAACTTACCGTAAAATCCTTTTCTCTGACAGACGCAGCCTTCTTATGACACATGGGGTTATGCTCATCCTACTAGGAGTAGCCTAGGCAAAACAAACAAAAGTGTAGGTTGACCCCTCCCAGGGGGCCGTCCTCACCTTAGCATATAATTCCCCTGCTCTGTACAGCACATCAGTTCGTAACAAGCCGTACAAAACCAACACAGAGGGGTGGGTGCTGCGTCTGTCAGTGAACTCAGAGAAAAGGATTTTACAGTAAGTTATACAAAAAATCCCTTTTTCTCTTCCGGTCACTGACAGACGCAGCCTTCTTATGACACATGGGGACGTCCCAAAGCTGTGCCAATCAAGAGGCGTGGGCAAATCATAACTGTACCCAACAGAAAAATGCCCTCTCAGGCGGCGCTAACTGCGCCTATACTGCCGCTTGCAACACCTTGCGGCCAAAAGCAGCATCCGAGGATGCCGAAACATCAATTTTGTAAAACTTAGTAAACGTGTGCACTGAGGCCCAAGTAGCTGCCTTGCACACCTGAGACACCGAAGCCTGGTGTCTAAACGCCCAGGAAGTATTAACTGCCCTGGTGGAATGAGCCGTGACTGGAAATGGGGGAACCTTACCCCGAATCTCATATGCATGAGTCACGGTCTTCTGTATCCAACGAGATACGGTAGCTGACGAGGCCGCCATACCTTTTTGCGACCCTTCCGTCAGCAAAAATAAAGAATCAGACTTCCGAAAGGAAGATTTAGAACTTAAATACACCCGCACATTCCAAAGAATGCAGCTCAACTTCTTTGGAATGTGATGGGTGCGGGCACAATGAGGGGAGAACAATATCCTCATTTAAATGAAAGGAAGAAACCACCTTCAGAAGAGAGGAAGGGGAAGGCCGCAGAACTGCCTTGTCCTTATGGAGGACCAAGTAAGGTGACCTGCAGGATAATGCAGCTAACTGACACCCGCCTGGCGGATGTGATAGCCACCAGAAAGGCCACCTTCTGCGAAAACAACTGTAAGGGAATGTCCCTAATTCTTTCATATGGTGGCTTCTGCAACACAGAAAGCACCAGATTCAAATCCCATGGTGCCAAAGGCGACCGTATCCTAGGAGCCACATGACGTACCCCCTGTACAAATGTACGGATCAATGAATGAGACGCCAAGGGCCGTTGAAAAAGAACCGCCAGGGCCGAACTCTGCCCTTTAAGCGTATTGAATGCCAGGTTCTTGTCCAGTCCTTGCTATAAAAATGACAGTACTCTGGATACTCTATAAGAGCGGGGGTTCCAACCCCCTGCCTCGCACCAGGTAATATAGGCCTTCCAGGTCCTATGATAATTCTTACGTGAGGAACTGTTGCGTGCTTTTATCATAGTAGGGTTTATGGAGTCAGAGACACCCCTCTCCCTCAATACCTGGTTAGAGGAGGAAAAATGTACAGCAACCGATACTGACCCCGAGGTCTGTGACGCACTGCCCCCCCGAAGGATCAGAGCCGCGTCCGCGGCTCTTGCTGTGCTTCTTGTTCCGCCCTAATGGTTTACCTACGCCACCTCTGTGGCATTGACCGACTGAACCAGAACCGGGCGGCGCAGCCTCTCTGTCCAATGGGACAGGTAAAGCCTGCTCGCTCTCAGTTCCGGTACCTACATCGACCAATTGAGGGGAGGACCACTTCTCCCCCCCTTTAGGGCCGGAACCTGAATCCCCCAACCCAAGGGTTCCCGGGACTGACACTCCGACTTGATCAACCTGTCCAGGGATAGAGGAGATTTGTCCTACCGCGACAACATTGCCTCTCGCAGGAGCCGAGTGTTCTGGGCGTAAGGTATCGCTTCGCAAGTCGACACCCTGAGCCCCAACACCCGCATACAGAACCGTAAGAACCACTGGCGCAATCACAGGGTTCACCCAGCCTGAAGCGTTAGACGCTTGCTCGGTGTTAGGAACACCCCTGTCTGTACCCTGTCCGGAAACAGACCTAGGTACTCCAGCCGGCAAGCCAGCGTTAATGATGACTTCTGATTGCTGAGTGCCTGACTGGCGCCCAGAAGCGCCCCCCCGACGCTCCTGCGGCAGCCTCAAGTTTGAGGGGGAAGGACTTTTCTGGGGGCAGAGCTTGCAACCCCCAGAAACCGGCCCCCCACCCGTGAGGAGGGTGGGGGCAACCCATCATGCGGAGGCAGCCGCTGGGCCGGGCACCCGAAAAACTTCTTCTGACCAGAAGAGACAGGACCCTGCCTACGACGACGATCTCATCGCTTCGGCTCTGGAAGGAAAGTACTCTTGCTTCCCGTGAAATCCTTAATAATCTTATCCAACTGTGGGCCAAACAGACGCCCTCCCTGAAAGGGCAGGTCTGCCAGAGCTTTCTTTGAAGCCACAGCACCCGCCTGATAACAATTGAACAAACAGACATTTTTGACAATATGGGGAGAAGATCCAAAGCAGCATGGCATATGTAGCGGAGACCCTCTTCCAAATGTTGCACTCGCTGTACTTCAGCCTGTGCACATTCACCAGACAAACTAGTGCGCAGTGCGGCAGCGTGCTCACGAAGAGACTGTGCCACCATAGCAGTTGCTAGCGCTGGCCGCATGGCTGACCCAGCCAACAAGAATAGTGCTTTAGACACTGTCTCTGTGCTGCGATCGGCCGCCTCTTTAAAGGATGGCGACCCCTCCAAGGGGATGGTGGTTGCCTTATTCACACGAGCCACGGCAGGGTCCACCACCGGGGAAGCCCATCTCTTAGTAAAGCTTTCCTCAAAGGGGTAGCGAACAGCAAAGCTTTTAGGCAAAGCCAAGGAACTTGGTAGCTTACGCCATTCCTTGAACACTGCCTGTTCAAACACCTGATCATAAGGGTAAGCCCTAGGGGGTCTAAGCGGTCCACAAACATATGCAGACTCATGCGACTCCCCTGTTTGGTCCAGTCGCATAGAGTTGCAAATATCAGTGATCAGTGCTTCCACTATCGCTTTCTGATCCTTTTCGCCCTCTGAGGGTGGCTCACCCTCTGAAGGATCCACAGGTGTGACCACTGAAGCGCTTTCTAGGTCTGAATCCTCCCCTGAGGAACTGGGGGGGTGGGCGCTTCTGGGGGCCCCTCGGAACGGGCACCCCTGCCCGGGGGAGGAACTCCCCAAACACTGCCCCTCAATTGTTCCAAGGACACAAATGCTCCTGGGGTGGACTGTAGATCTGCAGGTACCCCTGCCATAGAATTGCAGGCCTCTGACATCTCAGCCCGGCACCCCCCCTCTACCCCACAAATCAGCCAGGGAGACCCGGGCGGATTACAGCCACCGCTACCAGCACCCAGGGAGCGCCAGCTATACTTGCTGTTTGATGCCTCAGCACTCCAACCGAAGAGCAATGCCCACTATCTGCTGCACGTCAGGAGCTTGTTACTGTGTGTCAGCCATGCTGTCCAAGTAAAAACTGGAAGCCCACACCCGTTTTTAAGGACTTCCTGCACAAGGACTGCAGTTCTCCCAATCGACCACTGGAGGCCGCCAGCGAGCAGGCTGGAAACCACATGGTTCTCAAACAATGAACGCTGCCATTACACACGTGCGGTCGGCCACGAACGAGCGGTGCTCCAAAATCCAATGGCGACGACCCACCTAACACATTGCTCCGGACGGTCGGTGCAGATTCGAAAGGTTAGTGCAAAAGTGCCTGCGGGGGATTGAGGGGGGAGGGGGAGCGGGGGGGAAGGCCTCTAACAGACCCGCACCGGCTGACCACCACAGAGCTGCCCAGGTGCCCACTCTCCATGCCTCTAGGGAGGAAGAGGGGTTCACTCACCAATCCAACGAGCGCAGTGGGTAGCCACCCGGAGCAGACCTACCGCCCCGCAAGAAGGCATGCTGCTGGCCAGGCCACTGGACAGGCGAACCAGTCACTGGGCTCTAGTGGGTTTTAGCCACTGGCCACCCGCACGGAACGGGCGCTATGCGGTGGGCCCCCCTAAGGGGGTTTGCATAGTGTTGGCCGGACTGGGGAAAGATTAGAATTCGAGATATCCTCTATACCACCAGCCAGCTTCTTGATAGCAGTCTTCCTTAGATGAATCTTCAGGAGACCGCTGCTCCCATAGGGAACCAGGTCTACTCCTTGCACTAGGCAAATAAAAACTGATGTGCTGTACAGAGCAGGGGGATTATATGCTAAGGTGAGGACGGCCCCCTGGGAGGGGCCAACCTACACTTTTGTTTGTTTTGCCTAGGCTACTCCTAGTAGGATGAGCATAACCCCATGTGTCACAAGAAGGCTGCGTCTGTCAGTGAACAGAAGAGAAAAATACTTTTTTGTGTGTGTGCAAATTAACAAATGTTGGTTGCAATCAATGGGCCGCATTTGTGGGAGTACTTTGTAGTATAGTGTCCCACAGAAAATGGGGAAGTAAAGGAAAGGCTGTAAAGACTGCACTGCACCCACGGTGTGGGCAAATCGCAGCACACCAGTGTGAAAGCAGCCCAATACTATTATGCCCAGTGTATTGCTTCACACTGACCTGAAGATCTCTTCTTTCCTGCTGCTGGCACCACTCTGGAGACCGCTAGCTGGGATAAGAGGTGGAGCGCAGTTGGTATCACTTCTCATGGGACAGGAGCCAGCACTACAGAGGCTGCATTGGCTCTTCCTCTCAACTACAGCTCCAACTTTACAAGTAGTCCCTCTGCTCTACACTCTGATGCTCTGGGATGGCGAGTCTACATACCAGAACGCAATCTACCAATCACCTAGCCACATAGGCAAGAGCACATAGGGTGGCAGGTGTGCCTGAGCACACCCTAATCACCCTGTACTGTGCATATTCCCCCTGCTGCCTGGCTGTAGAGAAAGGGACTGAGGAATCTCTGTCTTCAGTCTCTTTCTCTGTCTCAAAAGTGAGACATCAAGGGTCTGGTTAGATCCCTGATATTTCACCAAAGCCCCCCCAGCAGGGCTCCTAAAAAATGGTAAAAAAAAATAAAATAAAATATAACATTGTAAAAAAATAATAAAAAAACAAAAAATAGTAAAAATAAAAATAAACTACTGACACCTTTATCTTGTGGTGCACACCCTAACACAATAGGCTGCGCACACCTATGCCTAGCCGTGATCTACTGGTTGCTGACCCCCCGCTTTAAATTATATTAAATTAAAATGCTTTTTTTTTTTTTTTGCAATAATCACTAACTGCCAGCAGGGGGCATTGGTACAGCACAAATGGACATAATAAAAAATACAATGCTATAGTGCAAATAGCAACGACTGAGAAAAGTGAAGTAACCCCTAGCAGCCGGGTTTCACATCCTGATTGACTGTCCTGGGTTACGACATGCTACTTTTAGTCACTGCTCTTGGGGTCATGCAATACTTACAGTTGCATAATGAGGTAAAGGTGACTGCGGCTTTCATAGATGTCCTCCAACGACACAATATTTGCATGTTTGATCCTTTAAGAGAAAAAGAATTGTTAAATAAGTAATGCAACAGGTCAAAGATCTTCACAGCAACAAACCTACCAGATCAAGTAAGCAACAAGAATACATTATGGACAGAAATGTAAACGGTCCCTGTGTGAGTGGTCAGGTTTGCTAAGAAAATGGACCTATACTTAAATGTTGTTGGAATAGACAAATAATTCAGAAGACTAAAATGCTTACCTTTACTGGAGCAAATACCGAACCCAGGTTTTCTCCTGTCTGGTCATGTGACTTCAAACTTAGGCAATTGGTCATGTAATGTTACGTGGCAAAAGATCTAGACCTTATAGTGCATGCCGTCTATTAAGACAGTACAGGTTACTTGCAGGCTTAAAGCTCAACTCCGAGCAAAAAAAAAAAAGTTTGCCCGCACTGCTTGGGTTCACTGCTCGTTGTGTCCAGGGAATTGGAGAAAGCCTATACTTACCCGATCCTCTGCTCCACCGGCAAACAGCACTCCCCCCCCATGATCCGGCAGTGGACCGTTTCTGATGTCCTCATATCCAGAGCAGGTCTATGGGCATGAAGGTGTCAGATCAGTCCACTGCACAAGACCGTGGGGGGCAAGAGCAACAGGGACCGGTCGTGTGAGGGGAGGACCAGAGGACTTTGTAAGTTAGTGCCCATTGACACAGGGATGACTTGAATCGCCTCAAGTCGCTTGACATTTGAAATCCCATTGAAATGAATGGTAGCCGTCTTAATGTACACTACTGAAGTGGGAGTGGCTTCAGAAAAGGTTCCTGCACGACTTCCAGGAGACTTCTATCCGACTTGTGCCCATAGAATTGAATAGAAGCCGCCTCCAAGTCGGATCCCCATCTAAATGGAAGCGACTTTACAGTGAAAAGAAAGGAATTTATCCAGGGCAACCCCCTCCCTCCCTGCTCTGACTGGCCACAGGCAAAAAGTCGCCTGTCACAAAGTCACCTTGTGTCATGCTGAAATCGCCTAGCAAAGTCGCATGAAGTCGGGTCACCCCTATGTGAATGCAGCCTAATTCTCTGTTTTCCAAACCAATAGACCAGTGGTTTTCAAACTGTGGGCCTCTACTTGTTTTTATCTGGCCCTTGGGGCATTATTGCCCCTACTGTCAGTAACCATAGGGCATACCTGTAGTTCCTGCCACTGACAATGGGGCACTATACCTCCCACTGACACCAACGATGGGCCACTATTACGCCCCCTAATACCAATTATGGGGCATGGTTTACTTCCTCTGATGCCAGGACATTTTCTACTTCCACTGGCCACAGTGCTGCCCCCCTAAAGTTTGAAGGACATTAACCTGGCACTTTGTTTAGAAAGTTGAGAGACCCCTGCCCTGAACAAAAACGAGCAGTTAACCTATGTAGTGCGAGCACAGCCCCACTGTATGGTTAAACTTTTGTTGCCCGGAGTTGGGCTTTAAAGCCTGGCACAATCCTATACCTGCCTATCAGCTGTTAAGGCATAGGTATTGTATGATGTGATGTCATCAGCATGTCAGCAATTTTAAGTTGCGGAACAAACTGGAATAATTCTCCAACCTGGTCCAGTCTCCCACAAGTCACAGAGGGGATGCTTTCATGAAAAGGCATGCATGGGTCAATGGAGTTTTATTAGTTTCATATTTTCATGATGAGAGGACTTCTTTAATCAAAATGGAGGGGGAGGGCGTTAAACTGGAGAGCACAGCAAAGGTTGTGAGCTAATAGCTACATACACACTGGTGTCTAAATTAGGAATTAGAAAACGAAAAGGCCGAAAGTTTTGAATGCAGAAAAGAAATTAAAAAAAAAAAAATGTTGAGGGGCCCCAGGTTCCTTTTTTCACCTGCTCTGGTGCTGCCCACAGATACAAGCTTACTGGCAAAGAAGCAAAGAAGAAGCTTTTTGCATGACGTCATGGCTTCCCCAATAAGACTAGACCCTCAGTTGTGCCTGCTGAGTCCTCCTGAGTGTTTAGAATGAACATTTATCTGCACACTATGGGGGGAGATTTGATAAAGCTGACGCAGCTGTGCATTGTAACCAATCAGCTTCCAGTATTTATTGCATCTATAAGCTTAATTGAACAAGCTGAATTTAGAAGCGGATTAGTTACTATGCACAGCTGCACCAGATTTTGTGTGCACCAGTTTTAGTAAATATCCCCCCACTGTATTTAGGCTGCATTCCTTGCATTAGGGTATAAAATGCTTAGGCAATACCCCCCCCCCCCACATCCTTATACTTACCTGAGCCCTCATTCGGTCCAGTGCTCTGCCTGTCTGCAGCAGCTCTCTCCCCTTACTTCCTGGTCTCACAGGCCACTGGCTCCTGCTGCTGTCAATCAAAGTTAGTGATGAGGGAAGTCGACCGAGCCCCTATTGTCTGTGTCTAGAGGCAGGCAGTGTGGCTCGGAAAGGAGCCCGTACAAGTGCCCCCACAGGAAGTGGCTTCCTATGGGGGCACTCGATAGAGAGGAGAAGCCAGAAGTGCTGGTGGGGACCCAAGAAGAGAAGGTTTGGGGGCTTCTCTGTGCAATTACAGTGCAGTATAAACCTTTGTTATTTTTTTTTTTATTTATTTTGCATTTACAATCAATCACTTTAAAGGCAGTATGTACGGGGACAAAAGCCTGCAATGCAGAGTTCCCCCAGAGCCAGGGTTTTAACTTTCCAATTAGCAGGGAACATCAGCTTAAAGTGGATCTTCGCTGCATCTGAGCACCATAAACCAAAAACTCTATTTAATTCATGTTTATTATTCAAAGCAAACTACCCCATCCATCTGTGTCTCCATGCTTTATTTTGCTGAGAAATCACTTTGAAAAACACCCCCTAGGATTTCTGACTGGCCATCTTGCATAAGGGCAAATGATTCATATAGCATTTACTTCCTGCCCTTACTTTAAGAGGGCGTAAACCCTGATGGGTTTTGCTTCCTCTATGTTACCCTGCAATGTAAAAGCATAATGGGCTAGTATGCATCACATATTAGCCCATTGTGTGCCACATACCTGCAGTAGATGCCAGCGATGTCCAGCGATGTCCCCACTCCAGGCCGCGTCCATCTTCTGCCCCTCTTCCTTCCGGGGCCATGATCTCCAGCTCTGTGACTGGCCGGAGTCATGCGGAAGCCGCCAGTCACCGCACGATCACAGTGAAGGAACGGCACGGAGGCCATTTCTTCACTGCGTATGTGCCCGATGACGTGGAGATATGCAGGGAGCCTACAGGTAAGTCTTATTCTAGGCTTACCTGTAGGTTAAAGTGGTTGTCACAGGTTGACAACCACTTAAGTATGCATACAGAAGAGTGTGCTTAGCTGAGAAAACCCATCCTCCCCTCCTGAAGACTCCTGGGAAGTAGGACATTATTTGCCTAGGCAAGGAACCAGGAAGTAATTGAAGTGTAAAAAAAAGAAAAAAAAAAAGCTTAAAACACGTAAATATAATATACTTTCCCATCTATTTACTAATGCTAGCAGCATGAGGATTAAAAATAAATGTTGATTAGGAGAGTGAAGTTCCACTTTAACTAATTTCAGAGCTACAGGCCTGACCCAACAGGGGGCATTCTAGACCCCTGCAGAGAGAGAACTGCTTACACACAGAGAGCAAGTACCTTCTCCACAGCAATCTGGCAGGGTATACGTTTTTTTTTACTTGGCTGTGACTAAAAAATAAAAATAGACTTGGCAAAATTTTTGTTCTGATGGGCCTGGAATGTATTTAGCCAATTTAAATCAAATGTCCGATTGGGCTTTAACCACTTTAAGACCGAGCCTCTTTTTGGAGTTCGGTGCTTACGAGTTAAAACCAGGCTTTTTTTTTGCCATAAAATTACTTAGAAACCTCAAACATTATACATTTTTTTCTTACACCCTAGAGAATAACTTGCAAAACTTTATGTTACACCGTATTTGGGCAGAGGTCTTACAAGCGCGAGTGAAAAAAAAAAAATTCAGTTTTTTGGGTTAAAAAAAAAAAAAAAAAATAATAAGACAACAGTAAAGTTAGGCCAATTTTTTCCATATTGTGAAAGATAGTTACGCTCGCGGAACGGCGACAAACTTTGAAAAATAAAAATCTCCATTGGCAACGTTTAAAAAATTCTACAGGTTAGCAGTTTTGAGTTACAGAGGAGGTCTAGTGCTAAAAGTATTGCTCTCGCTCTACTGATCGCCGCGATACTTCACATGTGTGATTTGCACACAGTTTTCATATGTGGGCGGGACTTACGTATGCGTTCACTTCTGCGCGCCAGCTCGCAAGGACGGGGCGCTTTACATTTTTTTAAATTATTTATTTTACCTTTTAATTTTTGTTTTTACACTGTTTTTTTAAAAAAAAATTTGATCACTTTTAGTCCTATTAGTAATAATTAGTAATAGGAAAAAGCATGACAGGAACACTTAAATATGAGATCAGGGGTCAAAAAGACCTCAGATCTCATATTTACACTTAAGTGCAATAACTATAAAAAAATATTTTAAAAAAATTACATTACAAAAAAAAAAAAAAAAAAAAAAAGGGTCCTTTAAGAGCATTGGGAGGAAGTGACTTGTGATGTCGCTTCTGCCCTGCGATGTTATGGAGCCGGGTAAACGGCTTCAGCCGCTCTCGGACACTGGGGGGGACCTAATCATCTCCGCCGCTGCCGGTAAGAGGCAGAGATGACCGGAAAGCAGCGCCGCTAAGACCACTTTTATCCTGTGCAGAATCGCCCGCAGAAAAAAAAACGATACCGGGGTTATGGTAGCTATCTGCTACCATAACAACGGTATTCCACTTCAAACGGCCGCCATCATACTACGGCGGGTGGTCTTGAAGTGGTTAAAGAAGTTAAATGAGTTACCTCCCAAGGGGGATCGGGGCTCAGAGCACTTTTTGTGGTAGATGGTCATAAAAAGGTAAGCTGGGTGCAGAAGACTTGCTGCTTGGAGAGGGCTGTGAATGAAGCAGAGGATTCTGGGAGGGGAGCCGTTATCAACAGATGACTGTTCTCCGCAAATGTCTTAACAATGAAAGGCACTCTTGTGCAATGCCACAGTTTTCTTAACAAAAGCCCCTGCATGTCTGAGTCATGCAGCTACACGCGAGCTTTTCTCTCTGCAGCCCACGCACGCTAAAGTTGGAAAAATTATATATATATATATATATATATATACACACACATAAAGTTGGAGCTCCTGAAAGGCTTCAAGGAAAAAAAAAAACATAACAGTGGGTGAGCTGCAAAGACTAAAGAGTCAGGGTTAAAACTACATAGGCAGCGGGGTCCTGGCTAGTGGGAGGACAGTGCAGGCAGCTGCAGCAAGTTCCCAATTGTGGGGGCGTACTGAATTTTTTTTATACGGCTATGGAATTCTGTCCCATTCTTCTACCTATACAACGGGCTGTGTGTTTCCACCCACAACAATAGTTCCACCGTAAACATACAAAGCGTACCTGGAGGTTAGTAGGAATGGTACAGACTGTGCTGGGGATGATGGTGGTATTGGTTTATTGTAAGGGGAAAGTACACTGAGCATATATTTTATGTTCTGAAAAGTCTACTTTTAGAGCAGAATCCCCCCCCCAAAAAAAAAAAAAGGCTTTCCCCACTGCAGTCAATTAAAAAAATAAAAACATTCATACCTTTAGTCCAGTAGACTTCTAGCTCATCCACAGACCTTTTTGTCAAGGGATGTCGGTCCTTACTCATGCACTGAACAGCCCTTATATAATGACTTGAGAGCGCTGTTCACTGCAGTAATAAAGTGTGCACAGGCTGCCATGATGACACATTCCTAGGGGGCAGGTCCACAACAGCGTGGTCTCACAGGAAGTGGGAGAGTATTGGTGGCTGTCATTGAACTTGGAGGACTAGTGCCATCTAGTAGTGAAAAGGAATTACTGTGATGGACAGCTCCAGATTGCAGATTTTTTTATTTTTACTTTTAGTGGGCTACTTTATGCTTTAAATCTTTGTTTTTATAGGACTCATGGTTACATGCTTCATCTTCTGTATTTTTGTTACTGTGCTAAATATAGAGATTTGTCCGAAATGCAAATGGGGTCATGAGGATCATCCCAAGCTCTTTCGATACCGGCCAGAGGTTACGAATACCGTTTCATAAGAATATGATGTTCAGCTTACTAGAGAGCCTTACAAACGAATATGCGAACTCCACATGCTCATGTGGCGATATTGTGCTTACTGTATATCGCTCGAAAACGAATTGCCCATTATTGGATCTCCGCTCATGTTCCAACTGGAAAGCAATGGGTGGAGCAGGTGAACGCCATTGCTTATTTGGGGAAAAACGAACGTACCAACATAGAAAAGTACTCAAGAAATTTTACTCTTTGTGGCAACCCTGGTTGGATGTTCCAGGCCTTGCATCACATCAGTTGGTACTGAATAGATCATTGGAGGGTTAAATGCAGTAGGGAGGTTTGAACTTGGTGAGAGCTTCTTTCTCTGAAGACCTCCATTTTCTTTATTGTTTTTTCTTTGGTTTGATCTTTTTACACTGTAAAGATGATGCAATGCAAAAAAATATAAATTTTGTTCACTTTTATATAAATCATTTAATGTTTGCATGTACTGCAAGTTTTAGTTGGTCTGACGCTGTTCTACATGTAAGTTACCAACTGGGTTAATATGGATCGTTGAACTGGATTATGATGTACATGCTGGAACTTTTTTTCTTTCATTGTCTTACAATAAAACGTATTTTTCTGAGAAAAAAAAAAAAATAGGAGATTTGTAGACTAGAGCAGTGCTTCTCAAACTTTTCTCAATCTCAGTCAAGGCACCCTTTAAAAATTATAGTTGGTCTCGAGGTACCCTTTAAAAATGATGGTTGGTCTCGAGGCACCCTTAAAAAATTATGGACAGACTCGAGGCACCCCGTTCTCATATGTAAACATTCTAATAGTTTTACATAATGCAGCAACATCCACACATGTAAGACACCCAACGTTAGAAGGGATTTATTCTTCCGAATAAAGAATACACTTTTGCAAACTGATACAGACTAGTATTCCAATGTTTCTCTTCTCCCTCAGTTTTTCTCCATCAGTCAGATATTGTGACCCTAGCACTGATGGAGAGGTACAGGCATAGGTGTGCGCAGCCTGTTGCATTAAGGTGTGCACCCCAAAACTCAAACACTTGTGCCTTTCTCTGCAGCCTCAGCTGCACTGGACAGTGAATGAATGGGAAGTGTTCTGTGCTGAGCGGCTTCCAGTTCTTTCACAATCTGAAGCATAAACACAGTTTACTATGCTTCAGTTGTGAATGAACGCAGTGAGTGTTCATTTACAAAAGGAAGGAGCTGGCAAATGATATTTATTAGCCCCTTTTGCCACTCTCCATCCTGAAGCATCTCCCGCAGCAGCTGGGAGGAGAGGAGGGGAGGGAAGCCAGCAGCACTGAGGGGCAGGTGGGGGCAACACTGGGGAATCCCAGGCAGTAGGGGGAATCTGCACAGTGCGTAGTGATTAGGGTGTGTCGAGGCACACCTTGCACACCCCCTGCGCACGCCTATGGGCGCAGGGGAGGGGGATACAAGGATGCAGTGCAGACGAATGACATCCTCCATATCAACTGATGATGCCATTGGTTGTTAGGATGCCGGCAGATAGAATGTTGTAATGGTGCACAATGAAAACCTGTGGCTTTGTGTAACTATAAGACAGGCTTCATCCACACGCCGGCTTGTATACAATTTTTGAGCAATTTTTAGGCATTTTGCCAAGGCATGCCCAAAGAAACCTCAAGGCACCCTGGTTGAAAAAGGCTGGATTGGACAATAACCTTTTGGCAGCCCATACCTTATGCATTTTTTTTTCATTCAATCAGCCGGTTAAATGAAAGAAAATGCCTCGCTTTCCCCATCCACGCCTTTGATGTGGATCAGGGAATCCCTCCCGCTGTGGTATTCTATTCTGACAGAGGAGAGCCTTCCACACAGTCAGAATACAACGATCAGTTTTGCTGGCTATAGCCAGAGGCACTGATCCTTCAGAAAAAAACAAAAAACAAAATCAGACATGCTGGCTGTACAGAAGTTGATCGATAAACTGACTTGTGTACAACCAGCCTGCCCATACTTAGATTGAAATTCAGCCAATCCCTGTTGAACCAGCCAAATTTTGATCCACGCATGGGCAGCTTTACTCCAAGGCTTCAGGAACAATTGTTTAAGGTTTTCAGATATGCAGATAAAAAAAATGTTAATATTTTAGCCTACGATAACCGCTTAAGATTCCCTACTTATACTGTCAAGGTCCAATGAGTTGAATGCCGCTGGCTAGTAAGGCTGCAGGCTGAGGAAAGGTCCATCCAGACCCAAAGCATACTGCAAAAATGGTAAGAGATGTCCCAGCTGCCTTACACCTCACCCTCGCCGCACCAATGCACAAACAAGGTCATAAAAGGAGCAAAAGGGGCTCAGAGAGCTAGGGGAGGAGAAACAGGGGGGAGAAACAGCAGTACACTGGTCTTCCCAGTAAATGGCTGTGTTGGGGGGGTTGCCAGTCGGGACAAGTCTGATCATTGGAGGAGAGCAGGCTAAATTCCCAGCATATCCAGAAAACTGACCATGCCTAGTGTAATCAGTTTTAATAGGAAAGCATAGGGACTGAAGGAACACCAAATAGGGATTAGGATTATTTTTCATACAAGTATATTGTACAGCAGGCACATATCAGAAATATGAAATGTTGGGTTTACATATTCTTTAATCACTTCAGCCCCATGTCACTTTAACTGAATATTACGCGGTCGTGCAATGTTGTACCCAAACATTTGCGTCCTTTTTTCCCCCACAAAGAGCTTTCTTTTGGTGGTATTTGATCACCTCTGCGTCATTTTTGATCACCGCTATAAACAAAACAAGAGCGACAATTTTGCTTTTTGCTAAAATACAAATCCAAAAAAAAAAAAAAAAAAAAATATATATATATAAACATTTTTTTCATTGGTTTTAGCGGATTTATATTCTTCCTCATGTTTTTGGTAAAATAAAATCTCAATCAGCGTTTATTGATTGGTTTGCGCAAAAGTTGCCGCATTTACGACTGATGAGAATTCATTTCTGGGGTTTTTACTAGTTACTAGTAATTACAATTTTACTAGTAATGGCAGCGATCTGTGATTTTTAGCGGAACTGCGATATTGCGGCGGACAGGTTGGACCATTTTGATACTTTTTTGGGACCATTGGCATTTATACAGCGATCAGTGCTATGAAAATACACCGCTTATTGTGTAACTGCCATTGGCAATGAAGGGGTTAACCTGGAGGGGGTGCTCTAAGGGTTAACCATGTTCCCTCAGTGTTATAACTGTATGGGGGCTGGGCTGGCAGGGGGAGGGGAGTGATCACGGCTTTCATATATAGGAAGCCTGTGGTCGTATCCCTTCCCCCTCTGTCAGAACGGAGATCCGTGTTTGCATACACGGACCTCCGTTCTCTCACTGCGGGGGGGCCATCGTGGGTAGCTGGCAGAGATAGAGTCTGCCCTACCCGCTCCCTGGCTCCCCGAAACACAGTGAGCGCGCCTCCGGTGGCACGTGCGCGCACAATACGCATTCTCACGGCCGCCGTCAGGTGACAGCGGTTTGTGATAACGAACCACTTTGCCACCGTCAAGCCACGGTGGGCAGTCAGCAAGTGGTTAATGTAGCGCCCCCATAGTGTAGGTGCGTTTTCTAGCAGGATTTTGCTAGGGGAGGTAAAATTTAGTTAGGCTGTAGGTGCAGGCCTGAATGTTTTGATCTGGGCCGGGAGCAGTGGCTCAGGGAGGATTGAGTGGACTTGACAGACGAAGTCACCAGAAACTTCCACTTCTTTCTATAAACCTGGAGGAGGGTTTCTGGTCAGAGATCAGGGAGGTAGGTGGAGCCATCTAGAGTATTCTAGGGAGCCCTGACCAATCCCCAAGCAGGATTGGTAGGGTGCAGGCCTCCTTAAAGTCAGCCCAATCTAGGAGGAGAAGTGTTGGGTGGAAGTCTGGAGATGTAGCAGAGGCACTGTGGAGGCCTCTACCCGGAAGGTCGCCCCCATCTGGGAGTGGTGGTAATTCCTGGAGTTGCACAGGGGAACAGAAGAGCAGTGGAGGTGCTATACAGTGAGAGACTTTAACCAGTGGCCGACCGGCGTCTGACGCCGATTGCGATTTTTTTTACCAAAAATATGAGGGAAGAGTATAAATCGGCCAAAACAGATGGAAAAAAAATGTTTTTTTTTATATATATTTTTTTTGGATTTGTGTTTTAGCAAAAAATAAGAAATTTGTTTTTTTTTGCAAAATTATCGCTCTTCTTTTGTTTATAGCGGCGATCAGAAATGACGCAGTGGTGATCAAATACCACCAAAAGAAAGCTCTATTTGTGGGGAAAAAAAGGACGCAAATATAGCTTGGGTACAACGTCGCACGACCGCACAATTGTCATTTAAAGCGATGCAGTGCCGAATCGCAAAAATCGCTCTGGTCCTAAAGTGTGAAATCCTTCCGGAGCTGAAGTGGTTAAAGTGATCCACCGGTTTGGGGATGACGGTCCCTGGGAACTGCAAGAGAAAGTGCTGGAGCAAGCTGGGAGAGGAATAGCGGACAGTCTGTGGAAGCCTTGGGGGCCAGTTCAGGGAAAGGAGAGTCACTGAGGAAAAGCAGGTCTGTGGGATCTGGAAGAGGTATGGGCTGGGAGTTTTATTCCAAAGGCCAGGCTAGCACCCAAGTGCTTTTGCTACATATTCAGGGGCCCGTGATGCCTGTAATGGGTGTTCGAGGTTCTGCTGAGAGTAGGCCTCACCATGTGCTAGCCACGGTAAAGAGAAAGGAACAGAGAAGCTTGATAAATTTCCTTTCAAGCTGGAAACGAAGTTCAGTGCTGGAAAGAGAACGATAGAAGAAATGGTCAACAAGTCAAGTGCTGGAGAGTTGTTGAGAGTAACAGTCTGCAAAGGGATGGTCTGCAGTGAAGTGAGCATATACAGAAGTGTATATGGAGTTTGTGTATGATAATTCTTTGGGCATCCCACAGTCATCCCTTATCCCCATCCAAGTTATCTCCCCTAAATAAAAACAAAAACAAGAGCCGGCCTGGTCAGTGTCTACGGATGTGTGAAATCACTACTACCAGCCACAGCCAGGGAGCACATGGCTACATTAACAGTCTTCAGCAACCTCCATCTTTTTGGTAAGGCTTTCCACAAGGTTTTGGAAGCTGTCAGTGAAAATGTAAGCCCATTTGGGCAAATGGGCATTTTTGAGATCGAGTACTGATGCAGAAGACCTTGCTCATCTGGTGTGGAAGAACTTGAGTAGTCTGTACAGCACCAAACTTATCAAACCATGTCTATATGGGGCTGGCATTGTCCACAGGGGCACAGTCATGTTGGAGCAGAAAAGGTTCTAAAAAGTTGCCATAAGGGTGGAAGTTCACAATTATCTAAAATGTTTTTTTATTGTTGTAGAATTATAGTACCCTTCACTGGAAACACCTGAGCACAGTAATTCTGGCAGGTGGCCACATAAGTTTGGCCATTTTGGTGTAATATTAAACACATTTTCTAATACGATACTAATTGATGACATGGTTTACAAACTACATACCATATAACTGCGCCAAGGGCATCCCGAGAACTGACTTTTTTCAGGTTCCGACCTCAACTATGAAGTGGGGAGGAGAAGCAGTGAACACACAGAAGCATATTTGCCACATAAGGGTCATTATTTTGGCTTTACATTAAAGTGATTGTAAAGGTTTGGCTTTTTTTTTAAAATAACAAACATGTTCTACTTACCTGCTCAGTGCAAGGGTCTTGCACAGAGCATCCCTGATCCTCTTCTTCTGGGGTGCCTTGGTGGCGCTCCTGGCTCCTCCTCTTCAATGAGTGCCCCCACGGAGAGCTGCTTTGCCTGGGGGCACCGTGCGGGCGCACTCACGAGTCCATTGACACAGACAGCAGGATTCAGCCCCACCCCCACATCACTGGATCTGATTGACAGCAGCAGGAGCCAATGGCTCTCGCTGCTATCAATCTATCCAATGAGGGCGGAGACAGTGGCTGGAGCCGTGGGCTCATGCACATCGCTGGAACGGATGGGCTCAGGTAAGAAAAAGGGGGGGGGGGCTCTGGGGAGTTGCAGCAGAATGCATAGAATGCATTAAGGTGAAAAACCTGAAGACTTTACAATCACTTTAACCACTCGCCGACCGCCCGCCGTGACGGCGGCAAGATGGCTCGTTATCGCAAAACGCCGTCACCTGACGGCAGCCGCGATAACTAGCATTGTGAGCACGCTCACTGTGTCCGGGGGGCCAAGGAGCGGGTAGGACGGACTCGATCGCCGCCGGCTACCCGCAATGGCCCCCCCCGCAGTGAAAGAGCGGAGGTCCGTGTAAGTAAACACGGATCTCCGTTCTGACAGAGGGGGAAGGGCGGTGATCACAGCCTCCCTGTATATGGAAGCGGTGATCACTCCCCTCCCCCTGCCAGCACAGCACCAACACAGTTAGAACACGCCTAGGGAACACCGTTAACGCCCTTAGAGCGCCCCCCTCCAGGTTAACCCCTTCACTGCCAATGGCATTTACACAGTAATCAGTGCATTTTTATAGCACTGATCGCTGTATAAATGCCAATGGTCCCAAAAAAGTGTCAAAATGGTCAGATATGTCCGCTGCAATATCGCAGTACCGCTAAAAATCGCAGATCGCCACCATTGCTAGTAAAAAATAATAAAAAAATAAAAACCCCAGAAATGAATTCTCAGCATCCGTAAACGCGGCAACTGTTGCGCAAACCAATCAATAAACGCCGATTGCAATTTTGGATTTGTATTTTAGCAAAAAGTGAGAAAAACTGTTTTTTTTGCAAAATTGTCGCTATTTTTTTGTTTATAGCGGCGATCAGAAATGACACAGAGGGGATCAAATACCACCATAAGAAAGCTCTATTTGTGGAGAAAAAAAGGACGCAAATTTTGTTTGGGTACAATGTTGCACAACCGCGCAATTGTCAGTTAAAACGACGCAGTGACGAATCACAAAAAGTGCTCTGGTCCTAAAGTGTGAAATCCTTCTGGGGCTGAAGTGGTTAAGGAGTGCTCTTCTAAACTTGATTTCTTTTTACAGAGGGTCTTTGTTTATCTCCAAAAAAGCCGTATAGATATAAACTATAAAATAACATATTTTAGCTGTGTAAAAAATAAATAAATAAAAAATGCATCCTGTGCACTAGGACAGCACACATCAGATGACAATGGCAAACAACCAGCTAAGAGGTAGGGAAAGGCCAATCCCTCTAAATCCCCAAAGACTATGTAGATCAGTGCATTAGAGGGAATCAGAGACTCGTTTGGGCCATTACCGCTGCTTTGGCAAATGAGGGATTTCTTAATCACGCTCAGGTTTAGACAAGAGAAATGCAGAGATTCCGGAGCGGATAACGGGATGGATGGGATCCGGCAAGGGAGGGAGCGGAGGGGAGGGGAGATTACAGGCTGCCTTTCGAAAAAGATGTTGCACAGATGTCGCTGCTATTCTTAGCATTGTGGATCTGACAATTCTGGGTATCTCTGGGTATTATTTTGCGTTGGCCCTGGATAATAAGATGACTGCCTGGTGACCTGAAAATTATATAGATATCTTACATCTTAGGATCTCAGATGGTGATATGTATACCCCAGGGGGTACTGCATAATAATTTAAATTTGGCACAACACTGCACAGCTTTATATATGATAAGATAATACAGCGGGTACAATAAGTATTGAACACGTCACCATTTTTCTAGGTAAATATATTTTTAAAGGCGCTATTGACAATTTGAAATTTTCATCACATGTCGGTAACAACCCTTGCAATCCATACATACAAAGACACCAAAACTAATACCTTCAGCAATGAAGTTCTGTGTAATAAAATGGAATGACACAGGAAAAAAGCATTGAACGTGCCAACTGAAATGTATTTAATACTTGGTACAAAATCCTTTGTTGCTAATAATAGCGTCAAGATGCCTCCTGTATGGAGAAACTAGCCGCATGCGTTGCTCAGGTGTGATTTTGGCCGATTCTTCCACAGTCTTCAAATCTTAAAGGTTCTGTAGGCCTCTTCTATGAACTAGAAGGCAGCCCATAAAAGTGGATGTAGTTGCATGCACATGCAGAGGGGAGAGGGAATTCAGGGAGCTAAAGTTTCTCTGGAGGGTGAAAGTTGGCTTCAACCCTACTAAATTACTCTGGCATAAATTTGAATGCCATTTGCGAGCCAAGTCCTCACATCCAGCATCACTACCTGGCATCATAAATAAATGGCTGAATGGGCACAAATTCCAACAGGCCTTCCAAAATCTTGTGGAAAGTTCTCCTAGACGTGGGGGGCTGTTATAGTCGCAGTGCCAACTCAGTAATAATGGTCATAGTTTCGGAAAGGGATGTCCAACAAGCTGATATAGGTCTAATGATCAGGTGGAATTTCATTTAAAGTAGGTGTAAACCCAATCACTAAAAGAAGGGAAAGGAGAGACACGATTGAAACCTTTAGGCCTCATACACACGGGCGTATCTTTAAAAATAAACAAAACGTCGGGCCCGACGTCAAGGAAAAAAAAATCGTTGTTTTTCGGCTTTATGCATCGGCGTTCGTGAGCGTTCGTGAGCGTCGGCGTCAATAGGAGTTTTTTTTAAAAAATCATCCCTTTGCTATTTTTCAACCTAAAAACGTTGGCGTCAAAAAACGCCGGAAAACACGGTACAATATTAGCTGGCGTTTGTTGGCGTTAGTTGGCGTTTTGTGGAATCGGCGTCAAAAAATGCCAAAACATTACAGCCTCAGAATGCGATGGCTGTGGGTTCTACTTTCAGCTCACTAGCCGACGCCATCTACAGCTCAAAAACGCCAACGTTTTTATGGGGCCTTTGACTAACATGGAGAGCTACAAAAAACACCAGAAAACGCCGGCGCCAAAAAACGTCCGTGTGTATGAGGCCTTAAGTCCATTTTTTTAATGCGTTTTCAGTTTTGCAGAAACACACTACAGTCCATTAAAGAGGAAGTAAACCCTGATGGGTTTTACTTCCTCTTTATTACCCTACAATGTAAAAGCATAATAGGCTAGTATGCATCGCATATTAGCCCATTATGTGGCACTTACCTGCATTGGAAGCCCGCGATGTCCCCGCAGTAGGAAGCGTCCATCTTCTGCACCTCTTCCTTCCGGGGCCGTGATCGTCGGCTCTGTGACTGGCCTGAGCTGCCTGATGGCACTCCTGCGCATGAGCGCGGGAGCCGCCAATCGCAGCATGATCTCAGTGAAGGAACGGCACGGAGTCCGTTTCTTCACTGCGCATCTGTCCGATGACGTGTGCACATCACAGTACACTGTATATCTCCTAAACCGTGCAGGTTTAGGAGATGTGCAGAAAACCTACAGGTAAGCCTTATTATAGGCTTACCTGTAGGTTAAAGTGGTTGTCAAGGGTTGACAACCACTTTAACATGGTTTCCTATGGGTCACGCTCCCATCTGTGCACTTTATGGAAAGGGCCATCAATTTTTTTTCAGGTTTTTGGTTCCATAGACTTCAATGGATCAAAAATGTGTATTGAAAAACGCAAAATGCACCTGGAAAATGCAAACTACCACCTGCATAATATGAATTCAGGCCTCAAAGGGGTGAATAAGGTTCAGGAGGGCAGTTTTTTAAGTATGAAGCCAAGATAAAGAATATGGGGACGTGACCTCAAACTAACAGGAGGAAAGTACAAAACTAATCTTCGCAAGTATTGTTTTGATAAAACGGTAGTTGATTCTTGGATTAGTGAGTCAGGCAGCAGTAAGTAGACTCAAACATGCTTGGGACAAACAGATCTATAATGTAAAACTTAAAAAAAAAAACAAAAAAAAACAACGTGTACTGTATAAATTACAAATAATAAAAATTGGACAGACTCGATGGACCACTTAGTCTTTTTTCTGCTGTCACTCTTCTATGGGTCTAAATCTCTTATAAGCCTTATAAACCTCTTAATGTCATTTTTTAAATCTTTTTTTTTTGGCCTGCAGAGAAAAAAAAAATATATGGTGATCCTGCAATGATGGTCCTTTAGCACTTCCTGTTTTTGGCTGACAACTGTCTCTCATTGGTGCACCTATGTTGTCAGCCTCCAACCGCCCCCCCCCCCCCCAGCCTCCAACTGCTCTTCCCCCCCCCAGCCTCCAACTGCGCTCTCTCTCCCCCCCCCCCCCAGCCTCCAACCGCTCCACCCCCAGCCTCCAACCGCCCTCTCTCCCCCCCCCAGCCTCCAACCGCTCCATCCACTGGACCACCTTCCCCATACCCCCGGTCCCGCCGTACCAGATTGTCCCCCACTGTCAGACACAGAAAAGCAGCTTCACCAGCCCAAGGATTTCAAATCCCCTTGACTTTCTCTCCTCTCCTGACAGTATGAGATAGATGGCTTCTGATTGGCTAGCTCCGTCCATGTGATGGTGCTGACCAATTAGAATCCCTGCAGTCTGTACTCTCAGCACTAGAGGGAGATGGCTCAAACCGCTGGAGGCTGGGGGGAGAGAGCCGCTGGGGGGAACAAAGCCATGGGAGAGGAACAAGTCGTCATAGATGTCCACAGTCGGATGGGGAGCTGGTGGAAGCCGTCATTTAGGGAGGTTTCCCGCACCATTCCTCTGAACTTCACTACGATAAACCGGGGTTCACACAGGAGTGGTGCAGGAAACCACATGCGATTCTGGCAGGCATCACACCACATTCCTGTTCAAATTGCATACAATTCTTTGCAGTGCGATTTGCTCCCATTCATTTTGTATGGACGCAAAAAACAAAACAAAGTATTGGTTTTAGTATCGGGAGCAATTTCATGAGTACAACTGAAAATACTCCGATAACGGTGCATCCCTAGGCACGGTCCACCATTGTCACAATCAGGAGCAATGATGTGCCGCTGATGCCAATTGTTTAGAATGCAAACGAATTGTCGTCCAGTAGGAACTTACATCTACAATTAATCCAGATGGATTTCAACAAGCTGCAGCCAAAGGCATTTCTATCATCAAGCGCACAAAAAAACAGAACGATCTAATCACATGATTAGACACTTCAAATGAGGCCCTTTGTTTACCGGCCAGCAATGAAGGAATGGAGCTGTACAGCCTGAAGTGACCTGTCATACCCCATGGCAGTGCAGATCACGCAGGGTTCACAGGATTGCCATGGAAACCTGACTGTGTAGAAGAAGGATTTATTTCATTATTTGATCCCGCAGCTTTATGCACTGTCCATAACGTACAGGCCAGGCGAGCGACTCCCACCCAACAGCTAAATACACAATTGAGACAAATACACAGACAGTTGTGCCTGCCGAAAGATGTTCCATTGTATGCAAATACCTTGGCTGTGCTATGTGTGAAAACGCTTTTCAGAGCCCCCAGTACTGCAGACACCGTGCCGCTGCCCCACCTTTGACTGCGATTTGGATTTCCAGCAAAGATCACTGCCCTGGTGGCATCCATTTTATATACATATTAAGTTCAGGAAAAAAATATGTATTAAAATATTTTCTATGTAATAATGCATTCATATGTTATATTTATCACTCGCAGCCAGATGATGGCCAACTTCAAGTATAGTGCCAGTGAGGGCCCTTGTATTAAATGTTTAAACTTAACAGTCTCTCAATTGTGGAGCCATCTGGGTTCCCCGTGTACAGTTTGCCCTGGATCAGAGTCAGGAGTGCTGGTCGCCAGTACCATAACAAAGATGCTCTACAGCCAGGATGCATATCATTCAATGCTATGGTGACAATGACCAGCTTGAAAGCACCATGGCAAAACATGGTTGATCCAGCACAGGAGGCATGTAGGGCCACCCCCAGCATTCAGGAGATGGAAGTCTACCTCCAGACCTTCTCCACCTCCCGCCATGTCCAACCTGTGGGTGATCCCTTAAAAAGTCATTATGTACAGTGCAGGCTTTTAACCCTACACTGTACGTGGCGGCTGGAATGTGACGGTGGCAGGAGTGCTTAAGGCTGGGTTTACACTTGCTGCGGGTCCCAGCAGGGAGTCCGATGCGTTCCTGTACACCGATTCGGGTGCGAATCTGGTCCAAATTTCTGCCTGAATTTGCACCTGAAAAACGGAACCAAAGACGCACAGGACCCTTTTCAAGTGCGAACGCCCCGGGGGTGTGTGAACCGGCTTCATTGAGAGCTGGTCACACTCTCCCGTCATGCCAATTGGATGCAGAGAAACCCGCATCCAATTAGCATCATTGTTAATCCAGCCTTACAGAAGAGGCAGCACAGTTCTGGTCGCACATATTGAGGAAGCCTGCTAGAGTGGGAACTAAGGCAAGTATTACCACTGATTCCAGCACCCCTAGACTTAACGAGCAGTTAAATCTTGCAGTGTGGGGGCCACTGCAAGTTATATTTTGCAGAATACCCAAAGTAGGACATCACATGCACATGCAGTGCACCATTTCCAGTAAGGGCCCCGCCACGCCAGCTTGCATAATGAGCCAATTCCCCCAGCCACACACTCAATGTGGATTAGGGAATGTTTCTTGTTGAGCCTTTGTATTCTGACAGTGGAGAGCTTTCCCTGCCATCAGAACGCACTGATCAGTGCTGCCACCTATAGCCGGCGGTGGCATTGATTGATTGGGAAGTCGATCAGGATCGGTAGATTGAATTCTGTACAACCAGCCTGCACATATATGGATTAAAATTTGGCGGGTCCTTGCTTAGCAAGAGGAATTTCAATTCATGTATGGCTGGCTTGAGCTTGCCAACACCCGTACTGGGAAAAGAAGCAGCAGAGAACGATTACTGTGCAGCTCTGTGTATATAATGAGCAGATATGGCTGTGCCCCACCATGTACATATATAATTACATAGAAACAAGTCTACAATCACAGTTGAGAAGATTATTTACATTAAGTGGAGCTCATTATCTGTGCTTTTAAGACACACACACATAAAACTATAGTCTTGCTTTAAGGAAGGAGCAAAGAGCAGCAGTCTTCTCCGTCCACCAGAAGCACTGCAGGGTATGATTAGGAGATGCCAGAAGCCTTGCAGGGACCTGTGAGCTATATGTAGGAATCAGACTACGGATCTTGTCATGTTCTGACAGGAGCCGGTTTATCTTGCAATGAAATAACAGTTAAAGTTCAAAGCCAAGACAAGAGAAGAGAAAGGAGAGCACACTTACTTCCTCAACACCGCAATCTCATTCTCGATGCTGGTCTCCTTCCCTTCTAGAGCTTTTTTGGGGATACATTTTATAGCTACCAGCTTCTGCGTTTTCTTCTCCTCGGCAAGGACCACTTCCGAAAAAGCCCCTCTGTAAATAAAAGAAGAGATAAAAATATGACTATAGATAAAAAATAAAGCAGAACATCCGCTTATACCGCACTGTTATCCAGTAATATGAGCTAAAGGGTTGTGTTCAGTCACAACTAGCTCTATCGGATCTAAGTTAGGAGTAAACCCTTGCCCCTTCCTGGTGCTAGGCCCATACTCCTGCCATTCCGCTGTTAAATGATAAGAACTTCAGTGTGCAGCAGAGGCTCTGACAGCTTACAATGAAATGATGGGGTAGGGCCTAATGCTAGGAAGAAGTGGAGCTCAATTTTGACTTTGACAGAGGTTAAGATCCCTGTACAACTGGTACCTTCCACTAGGTTTGCACTTATGCAGGCTGCAGTTGATGCATTTTCCAGGTGCATTTTTTCACACATTTTTGATGTGTTTCCAATGTGTTTTTGATGCACTGCGCGTTTTTGTCATGCAGGAGAAACCAGCAAAAACACAACAAAAAATGCAAGCACGGCATTTTTGATGAGTTTCTGCTGCGTTTCCATTGAAGTCTATGGAACCAAAAACGCAACCTTCTGCGGGCAAAAAAAGTCCCCTTTCCAAAAAACGCACCTGTTGAAAACACACAGATGTGAACGTGACCCATAGGAAATCATGTTAAATTAACTGTATTGTGTTTCTGCAAAACTGAAAAAAAACGCACTGTAAAAAACGCATAGATGTGAACCAGGCCTTAGATCAAGGTTCATTTCCAGAATGAAGATAAGTATTGCAGCAAAAGCAGTTTTATTTTAAATATGTAATCTTATTTTTACATTTTTATTTTTGACTTGTGTTCTACTTTAGCTATTCGATCCTTAGTATTGTCTTGCTAAAAGTAAGAGTCACACTGTAATTCAGACCATAAGAGGTCTGCTACTAATTTTTCAGCATCACCGACTGTCCTGATCTGCATCTGCAGCCTTCTGAAATATGCAAATAAAAAAACTTTCAAAAAGTCGTTAATTTCATATGACTAAGCAAACCCCCCCATTTGACCATGTGACCAAAGCTCACACCTGGTGACTATCTGCTCAGCCAACAATGACTACATTGAGGAAGGCAGGGAGAAATGATCCCCCATACCCCAATTTTTTTTTTCCCCCGCCCAAGGATGCATTAAGCCTCGTACTTTCGATTGTCTTAAATCGTATGTTGGATAATGTAAGTTGCATACTGACTGCACTACACGATCGTACGACCACAGAAAGAACGTTCAGGTGCATGTAATTAGCATCCGGCCGTTCCTGACTTTGGAGCATGCGTGTTTTGCACAATACAACTTGTTGTACCAACTGCTCTGTACACACGATACAACGGTCGTATGAGCGCTTGTTGGTACGACCAAGTTTTCTAGTCTGCTCATACGACTCCCCTTGTACAACCGTCGTACGTCGGCTGTTCTAATCGCACATACGAACGATCGATTTTACATACAAAGGTCGTTAGTACGACCTGTTGTATAGGATCGTTGTCCGTGTGTACGAGGCTTTAGTGATCGGGACACCAGAAAACAAAGGCTACACAAGGTACATGACTGCTGAGGAGCATAGGCCTAAAGCATATCATGTTTTTCCAATATCTTGCCCCCAATAAATGACACTCAGACCAGATAAGTTGGAAAGGGCAAGGCCACAGCTTTATTTTAATCAGAACATAAGCCATTTTCCAACAAACATTTAACTGTGCCAGTCGCAGTTCGACTATGAAACCGCAACTTGACCCAGTCTAAAAGGCATGTCGTTACCACAAGTTCCAGACAGCCTTAGATTGGTTAAAGTTCCACTGAAGGGCATAGCCCATTAAAAAAGGAAATCTTTACGCTGGCAAGGTAAAAACTGCCAAGCTGTGACGACCACCTGAAAGAAAAGGCGATGGGCGGCCCCTTCCTATACGGCAGTGGTTCTCAACTCCGGTCCTCAGGACCCACCAACAGGCCAGATTTTAAGTATTACCTTGGGGAGATGCAGACTAGAATACTGCAATCACTGAGCAGCAAATTATATCACCTGTGATGCATTTCAGTTATCCTGCAAACCTGGCCTGTTAGTGGGTCCCGAGGACAGGAGTTGAGAACCACTGCTATACGGCAGAGCAGTGAAGCTGCACTCTCTATGAAGCAATGGTGAACGATGAGGTCCTCAGGCTGGGAGACGGTGACTGTAGGACAATCTCAGCATGGTTGAACGAAAACCTTTGCAGCTATGGCGACCTGTGACATACTGTAAAGAGGGTTAATGATCCAAGAGGAGGCCTTGTCAGGGGTGCCTTGAAGGGTTTGTTCATATGAGTGATTCGGATGTGCAGTCACATTGGAATCAGAGCACTGTCATCTCAAGAGGGAATATACTGTGTTTTCACAATTACTAAACACAAGGGAGTTTATTTCGTATTTGAAGGCCAAGCCCAACCAGAACTTCCCCCCCCCCCATTTTGGATAATGTGGAAGAAGGTTAGAACCTCCGTCAGCTTTTTAGTTTGGCGTCTCCTTTGGGAAATGTTACCCTCAATTTCTGGCAGCATTTAGGCATCTAGACGCGGGGAAGACAACTTGTGAAGTTCAATCCGAGCATCAGAAAGGGGAAGAAAGGGGATTTAAGGGACTTTGAAGATGGCATGGTTGTTGGTGCCAGACGGGCTGGTCTGAGTATTTCAAAAACTGCTGATCCACTGGGATTTTCACGCGCAACCATGTCTAGGGTTTATAGAGAATGGTCTGAAAAAGAGAAAATATCCAGTGAGCGGAGGTTGTGTTGGCGCAAATGCCTTGTTGATGTCAGAGGAGAATGGGCAGACTGGTTTCAGATGATAGAAAGGCAACAGTAACTCAAATAACCACTCATTACAACCAAGGTATGCAGAATACATCTATGAATATACAACACATCCAACCTTGAAGATGGGCTACACTACAGCAACAGAAGACCACATCGGGCGCCACTCTAGGACTCCAGAAAAAAAGCCTGTCGGCATAGCCAATACCAGTGGATCCCTAGTTGCTGAAATATGGTGTGGATCCCAGGGAACTGATCATATTTCCAAAGCGGACAGTATAAATATTCTTCACAGGAACATGTTGCCAAACTGACATCAGTCCTTAGTAATACTCTTGTGGGTATATTTCTCCTCTCCATATCGTAGGTCACGCTGTGCTGGAGTCCTAATGTCTTCCTCTGTGGTTTCACCAAATAGCTCTCTTAAAATACCCTCCGGACATTTGAGGCTCATTACTGATTTTATAAGATATTCATCATTCTTCAGTGATTATATATGCAGTACCTATCAAGTGTCTACTGAAGAAGCCATTCTTTGGCAAAACATGTAGAGCTGGAGTTACTGCATTTCTCCATAATCGCATGGACATTGTATGATGAGATTATGTTGATTTTGACCAATGTTTCAATAAAATTTTGATATTTTTTTATACCCGTGTTGTGTTTTGGCACCTTTAAAATAGCATCTCACCCTCTCACCAATATTTTGTTGACAGCAATTTAACGATATACTATAAGTGTTTAGGAGTCAACAGCAAAAGTTAGAGCATAATTTGCACAGAGGGGTGAAGCGCGCGCGCGTGCGTGTGTGTGTGTGTGTATATATATATATATGCGTACGACCATGTCGAATCATACGTTGGCTGTTGTATGTAGCATACTGACTGCACTACACAATCGTACGAGCACAGAACAACGTTCAGGTGCATGTAATAACCATCCAGCCATTGCTGACTTCTGAGCATGCGTGTTTTGCACAATACAACTTTGTTGTACCAACTGCTCTGTACACACGATACAACGGTCGTATGAGAGCTTGTTGGTACGACCAAGTTTTCTAGTCTGCTCATACAACTCCCTTGTACGACCGTCGTATGTTCGACTGTTCAAATCGCGCATACGAACGATCGATTTCGCATATAACGGTCGTGAGTACGACCTGTTGTATACGACCGTCGAACAGGTCTTTAGGGTTCTAACTCTTCCCTATGCTATCAAAAACTTTTGCCTGGAGGTCTAGAGGCCTGTGTTGATGGGCTTCCTGTGGATTCTGCATTCCCATACAAGTGTACGGGAATGCAAAACCCACTCGAAGCAGGTCTTCAAAGGGAGGTCAACTGCAGATCAGTGATCACATGCAATGGTCAATGAATTCTGAATGCCCTCAGAAGCATCTTAAAACTGATATCAAACTGATGCCACCAACACCAATCCAAACACAGCTCCACAACACCATTATTCATACATTTCCTCCATAGGTTGCTCCTTGCGAACCTATCTTTCCGCTGAGCAGATCTCTTGTCTTTTTAGCAGATTGGCTGCAACCAAGTTCTGAATCCCATGGACCCTTTCTGCCTGAGAAGGCCCCAGAGGAGGCATCGGCTCGATAACCAGCCAGCGGGGGCAACGCCTTCCCGATGTGTGCGTGTAAGCCTCATCTCTCCCTTGATGTCTCCACTGCGGTGCTCTCCTGGGCTTTCCCATCTCCCTGGCTGAGCAGCAGACATCTCTATAACAGGAGTAGGCAGCTCTGACTACTGATCCATATGCTCAGCAATAATAACATGCAGCTATTATTTATAGACGGCTGAGGAAGAGGAACCCCGTGCTAAGGAAAAGCAAAGGTTTACAATACGGAGAGATACACTGAACCGCATAAGGTGAAAGACAGATAAAAAGTAAAACCTGATCCTGTTCCAACATGACTGCGCCCCAGTGTACAAATCAAGATCTCCTAAACCGTGCAGGTTTAGGAAATATTTACAGTACCTGTAGGTAAGCCTTACAGCCTTACCTATAGGTAAAAGTCATGTATGGGAGTTTACTCCCACATTTAAGTGGTTGAAAACCTCTAAAAAGAAAAATAAACAAAGAATATCCTCCTATAGAGTGTACTTGCCCCTACCCAAAGCACCTCGTGTGAATCCTGTCTGCTCTCTCATATCTCTGCTATCTGCAAGAGTCACTTCTGACAGTCTATGCAGACACCAGACAATCCGGGGAGGTGGCCTGGCTGCCCCCCCCCCCCCCTACCAGCACACAGCAAGTGACTGACAAGCTCAGCTGTCCAGGTTTCCCTTTGAAACTTGTGTAGAGAGGGGTGTCCATTCCATCCACTCAGATCTCAAATTACACTCAGTTCTCTGCTCTATGCTGTGCAGTGTGTGACATCAGATCACCACCCCTGCCTTCTATTGCTCAGAAATGTTGTGTAAATTCAAGTGCGGGAGTGACATCTCGCAGCTCCGGCCACTCACAGCGCCGGAGCCGCGAACCCTGCGGGAGCTTCATTCTGCGGTATTTCATAATGAGCTAGTATGCGGTGCATACTAGCTCCAAGGTGTATGCCTTTACCTTGCAGGTTTGGTTTGTTTACTTTAATTAGGGTAGACATCCGCTTTAAATGTTTTGTTCCGCTATGTCTTGATAGGCCTTTGAAATATCCATCATGTCCAAAGGGAACTATTAAAGTTTAAAGGAGGTCAACCTGCAGTTGTTTTCATAACACTTAAAATGGCCGATGGTTTAGACCAGGGGGGGTCTCCAAACTTCCTAACAAAGAGACAGTTTACTGTCCTTCAGACTGAGGGGGCCAGACTGTGGCCAGTGAGTAGAAAATGTTCTGACATCAATGGGAGTAAACAATGCCCCATCACTGGTATCAATGGGAGGAATAGTGCCCCATCAGTGGTATCAGTTGAAGAAATGGTGCCACATCATTGGTGTCAGTTGAAGAAATGGTGCCCCGCCATAAGTGTCAGTAATATTTCCCCATCATTGGTATCAGGGAAAGGAACAGTGCACCGTCATTGGTGTCAGTGGGAGAAATAGTGCCCCATTGTTGGTATCAGTGGCAGGAATTATGCCCCACTGAGTGTCAGGCCTCATTTACACTGCTGCTGGTAAACGGACACTTTGAGGCATTTGGGCATTTTTTTCAGCTGCCCCTGAACTTTCCTCTAGGTTATCTTATCAGTACATTTACACAGGTTCGTTTAAGGTCGTTTCCAGGCAGTTGAGTTTAAAGGCTTTTTTTGGAACGCAAAAAAATGGGTTCAGACGCCAGTTCAGAGGCATTTGAAATGCCAAACTGCTTGTAAACGCTGTTAAACGCGGTAACTTGCATGTAGAACAGTTTCGTTTACAGCCGTCTCCATTTAAAAAAAAAACGCTCCTAGACGCAAAACGTGGAAAACGCAGCTAAACGCGGAATGCAAAATGCGTCAAAACGGCTGTTTTAGACGCTGGCTTCTAGCAGTCAAAAAAAAAATAAAAAATCGTTCAGGGGAGGTTGATATAGCATCCCATGTAAATGGAGCCTCAGTGGAAGGAATAGTGCCCCAAGGGCCAGATAAAAAAGCAAGCAAAGGGCCACATTCGGCCCCCAGGCCACAGTCTGGAGACCACTGGTTTAGAAGTTAGCCTTGTAGATACATTAAAAATCATGCCAGATTACTGAGAAGGAAAGTGATATACAGTCTCTGCTCTCATTGTGTCTTCTGCTCTGCAGAGACCAAGCAAATGAAAAAATATATTCTATTAATGTCTTTGCCATTGCGTCAGCTGAAAAGTACACGCTAAAGGGTCAGTCTACCTGTAATATTTCAGCTATATGGGCTCTGCTGGCGATCTATAAATACTCTATAATAAAAAAAACGGCACGGAGGCCAACCTGTCTGTCTAATCGCGCATTCTTACCCCCGGAGGCATCGGTAAGGTATGGTGACGTCACTGGCAACCCCAGGAAGCAGACGGAAATCAGGGATCACAAGGTATTTTTTCTTTTTTTTAAATGGTTTATTAGGTCAGCTCTCATTTAGCAATTTTATGTAGGGGTGAGGCTGCATTCACAGCTGAGCAAAGCGACTTTCAGATGTTTGAGTGTTGAGCGTTTTTTAGAAGCATATTACAAGCGGTTTTATAAGCGTATTACAAGCATTTTTAGAAGTGTACTAGAAGGCCCCATTCACTCCTGAGCGATTTGCTGCTTGAAGCTTGTAGCTCTAAAACGCTCAACAAGCCAAATCCCATTCATGTCAATGACCCTGTTCACATCTGAGCGTTCTGTCATCTGAAGCAAAACGCCTGTTGCTTAAAAAAATGAGCTTTTTGGCAGATTACAGGCGTTTTTGGCTCCATAGACTTCAATAGATATGCCTGACTTTAGCGTTTTACGAGCGTTTTGTCACTCGTTTTCTGCTCATATTACAGCTCTCCACCCATAATTTCCTCTCCCTCTCCTCCCCCTAGTACTTTATATTGGCTAAACAAAAACTCCCGAAGCTGTAAAACTCTTGTAATACGCATCTAAAATGCTTTAAAAAAAAGCTTGTAAAAAGCTGCGAGAAAAGCTTTAAAAAAAAAAAAAAAAAACACGCCAGTAAATCGATACGCTCAAGTGTGAATGGAGCCTTAGGGTCTTAGGCTGCATTCACACCTGAGCGTTTTGTTTCAGGCAGAAAGTTGCGTGATTTTACCGCGATTTTGTACAGGCCAAAAGGTCACCAATATAAATAGAATTAAAAGGCCTCTAATCTGCTTAAAAAGAAGCTCATGTACTTTTTTGAGCTTCAGGCGTTTTGCTTCAGGCGATAGAACACTCAGATGTGGACAGGGACCATTTAAATGAATGGGATTTTGCTTATTGGGCGTTTTGGAGCGTTTTACGAGCTGAATATGCTCAGGTGTGAATGGGCCCTTAGAAGTGCATTACAATCGTTTTTAGAAGAGCATTACAAGCGTTTTTAGAAGAGCATTACAAGCGTTTTTAGAAGAGCATTACAAGCGTTTTTAGAAGAGCATTACAAGCGTTTTTAGAAGAGCATTACAAGTGTTTATAGAAGCGCATTACAAGTGTTTATAGAAGAGCATTACAAGCGTTTTTAGAAGAGCATTACAAGTGTTTATAGAAGCGCATTACAATCCTTTTTAGAAGCCTATTACAAGCGTTTTAGAGCTGCAGGCGTTTTTGTTTAACCAATAGAAAGCACTAGGGGGAAGAGAGGAGGAGGAGATTATGGGTGGAGAGTTGCTATTTGAGCAGAAAATGCGCAACAAAACTCTCGTAAAAACGCTCAAGTCGCACATTTTCAGGCTTTCCCATTGAAGACTGTGGCGCCCAATCTCCAATCCCCCAAAAAGAAGCTCATTTTGCTTCAGGTGACAGAGCGCTCAGATGTGAACAGAGGCCATTGAAATGAATGGGATTTGGCGTGTTGAGCGTGTTAGAGCTTCGAAAAAAAAAAAAAGAAAATCGCTCAGATGTGAATGGTGCCAGAGCTCCCAGACAGTTCTTATTTCAGGCACTTCCACACAGCAGACTGGGACAGTTTCTTTGTGCGATCGCATAACAAGCGTGCAGAAATCTATAGCGCAATCCCCAGGGTGCAAGCTCAATATAAACCAAGTCACAACACACAGACCCATCGCCACGATACAGCATCCCGATGGTACAGGCCTTGTTACTGTACTTAACAAAACAACAATTTTTCATTGCCTGACATCCACAAATATCTTTTTCCACAACACGAGGGTTCAACTTGCGTAAGCGCAGAGATCTAAGAATGTTGGAGTGGCACAGCCTTCTCTGTACAGGGATTCACACCGCCATGCTGACCTTTAAATAGCATTGCAAAGCACTTATTAGTGTTGATGGTTTCCTGTGATGGCTCATTCATATGATCTGTGCTGATCTGCATAGGTGAATGCAGGCTCAAAGCAAGGGCACACCGAAAACTAAATATATGTATTGGTATGGCCACTTGTGCTCTCCACTGTGAATACCGGTGACAGGGAGACCACGCAGAAGAACAGCTGGGGGACAGAGCGTTGTCACCTTATAACTGAAAGTTCCTGAAAGTGGAACTTGGGGCTCATTTACCTTTGCCGTTGGGCAGCCACTCACCTTGTATACTAGCCCTGCAACCATGCAATTAGGTGCAGGTCCGGTTCACAGCCGTCAGATAGTCCACAAATTGCAAAGAGGTTGACCGCTCACCAGTGCACAGAAAATCCATTTATCAGAATTCATGATAAACCACAGCTCAGCTCAAACAGGCAGAGAACAAGTTAACGAGTTTCACACAATATCCGCATGTTACGTGAAACGCGTTAACAACTTGTTCCCTACCTGTTTGAGCTGTGATGTTCTTTTATCATGGACTATTATTTATAAACTTCCTTGTATTTTCTGTGAATTGGAGTGCAGTCAACCTCTTTACATATACACTATATTGTCTTAAGTATTGGGACACCTGCCTTTGCACATGAAATTTAATGGCATCCTGGTCTTAGTCCGTGGGGTTCAATATTGAGTTGGCCCACCCTTTGCAGCTATAACAGCTTCAACGCTTCTGGGATGGCTGTCCACAAGGTTTAGGAGTGTCTATGGGAATGTTTGACCGTTTTTCCAGAAGCGCATTTGTGAGGTCAGGCACTGATGTTGGATGAGAAAGCCTGGCTCACAGTCTCCACTCTAATTCATCCCAAAGGTGTTCTATTGGGTTGAGGTCAGGACTCTGTGCAGGCCAGTAAAGTTCCTCCACCCCAAACTCGCTCATCCTTCATGGACCTTGCTTTGTGCTCTGGTGTGCAGTCATGTTGGAACAGGAAGGGGCCATCCCCAGGCTGTTCCCACAAAGTTGGAAGCATGAAATTGTCCAAAATGTCTTGGTATGCTGACGCCGCAAAGCGGAGTTCCACCCATGTAAAAGTCAGCAGCTACAAAGTGTAGCTGCTGACTTTTAATTGGACACTCACCTGTCCCTCACTCCAGCGATGCGGTCGTCTGGGGGCTCGCTCCTCTCCCCCTCCTCTCTGTGGCACCGGCATCACTGGTGTGGGCCCCCGGCTTTGGCTTCAAAGCTGGGCGCACACTGCGCATGTGCGAGTCGCGCTGCGATCTGGGAATAGCCGGCATATCTTCTGGGACCTGTGATGTGTCCCAGAAGATCGGCGAGAGGGAGGGGGGGGGGTGGACTTCCTTTCCTGAGCCGCAGCGCCAGGGGAGGAGTAGACCTGGGACCCTGTGAAAACAGAGTTCCTGGTGACCCCCCCCAAAAAAAGACATGCCAATTGTGGCATGTCAGGGGTCACCTTCCATTAAAGCGAAGTTCCACTTTGGGTGGAACTCCACTTTAAGAGTTCCCTTCACTGGAACTAAGGGGCCAAGCCCAACCCCTGAAAAACAACTCCACACCATAATCCCCCCTCCACCCAATGATTTGGACAAGTGCACAAAGCAAGGTCCATAAAGACATGGATGAGCACGTTTGGGGTGGAGGAACTTGACTGGACTGCACAGAGTCCTGACCTCAACCCGATAGAACACCTTTGTGATGAACTAGAGCAAAGACTGTGAGCCAGGCCTTCTCATCCACATCAGTGCCTGACCTCACAAATGCGCTTCTGGAAGAATGGTCAAACATTCCCATAGACACACTCCAACTCTTCTTGGAAGGCTTTAGGGTTTAGAAGCGGTTATAGCTGCAAAGGGTGGGCCAACTCAATATTGAACCCTAGGGACTAGGTGGGGATGCCATCAAAGTTCATGTGCATGTAAAGGCAGGCGTCCCAATACTTTTGACAATATAGAATATGTGCGGTAAAACTACATTTTTACTACCTCCCAACCACATCTCCTTTAGCTGCAAAGGCGATGGCCCCGGGTGTGTAGATGCCACATCCGTGAATCAAAACAGGAATTATACCCTGTCGCATTCTGCGGGCACTACCACCTGCCAAATGCAACATATTCAAGTGAATGGAGCCAAGCTGAGACTGAGACAATGCAGACAAAACTAAGTGCCTACACCGTAGATGTGTGGGCCCCGGTAGCGGAAACGTCGATTTCCTCTACACCAACCCTCCATCATTTTTACATCAAAATGGCGTGTATAAGATATAACAGTTTTCATAACCCTGCGGACGGAAATGTACGTGTACTTGAAACTACCGTAGGGGTGGATCAGGGATCCCAAGTTATAACTCAACCGGGTGGGAAACGTCGATATTGGCGAAGATTTGGGATTTCGGAAGGTTCTTCTCAACCTCACACAGATACCCTTACAA
>BLSH010177841.1:134421-148777 GCA_018402905.1 Glandirana rugosa | reverse complement strand
ACAAGTCAGGCTGCATTTATGGGTACTGGTTGCGCTGCAATGATGGGCAGGTGAGGCTGCATACAAGGCACAAGTTAGGCTGCACTGATGGGCACTGGTTGCGCTGCACTGTTAAAGTTGTTGTTAATATTTTATTCTGTCGTACGAGAATTTTCGTACTTTAGTAACCTATTTGTTTTCGATATGGAGACTAGCATGCAAAAAAAAAAAAAAAAAAAAAAAAATGGACAATCATTCGTCCGATAATCTCATTGTGTGTAATAAGCTTCTACAAGTGTGAACAGGTGATAGGCTGTATTACATTTAATTTGGCTACAAAATAGCTTAAAATGGCTTCTTCAGCAGGCCTGTGCAGATGCAATGGAATGTTACACAAGAGAGCGCATAAACATTTACTTAACATTTTAAATGTTTATTGCATGCTGTTCTATTCTCACTTTAATAGCACTCGGGAGTGCAAATCCAGTATTTTTCCTTCCTTGTCAAATTATTGGATTTAAAAAAAAAAAAAAAAATAAAACCCACCATCACCTTGCGGTGCAGGGAAAGATCAGCCAAACCTAGAAGACCATGGTGCTAACCAGGCCAGCGGCCAATTCCGCCGCTGCACACAGTTTCACATGAAGGAATGTTTGATAAACACAAACCACTTCCTCTACTGGATGTTTGCGAAATGCACATCAGACAGTAGCGAAACGATACTTCTACATACAGGATACACACTGATCAACCAGAACATTATGACCACTGACAGGGAACATGAATTACATTCATTATCTTGCTTGTTACAATGACACCTGAAACTGGGTGGAAAGTATTAGGGCCCTTTCACACGGGCTTTTCCGTTTTTGGATTCCGTTTGCTCAGCGGGGATAACTCCGCTAATCCCTGAGCCGACGGATGACAGTTCCGTGTCCACTCGCTGAGCGGAGATGGAGCTGTCGGAGCACCGCTCTGCTCTATGGAGATCGGATGACAACGGACCGCCTTGTCCGCTGTCATCCACTCTGATTCTACAGACGAATGGAAAATAGGTTTCCATCCGTCTGTATTTCACGGACAGGATCGATCAGAGAACGACGGGTGTCAGTGGACATGACTCCGCTGACATCCGCCGCTCCATAGGGCTGCATGGAGCGTCCATTCAGGTCCTCCTGAAAAACCTGACAGGCGGACCTCAACGGAAAGCCTGTGTCAAAGGGTACCAAGTGAATACGTTGTGTTGAAAGCAGAAAAAATGGGCACGCATAAGGATTTGAGCGTTTTTGACAAGGGCCAAATCTTAAATGGCTAGACGACTAGGGCAGGGCAACTCTAAAACTGCAGCGCTTGTGGGATATTCCCGGTCTGCAGTGATCAGGACCGACCAAAAGTGCTCCAAGGAAGCAACAGGGTTATAGGCGACCAAGGCCCATTGATGCACCTGAGCACCGAAGGCCAATCCAACAGAAGAGCTACTGTAGCTCAAATTGCAGAAAAAGTTAATGCTGATTTCTATAGAAAAGGTGTCATACACCATGTGCGATGTTCTGTGTATTCTGAGTTCTGCATAGTCGCAGACATGTCAGGGTGCCCATGCTGACCCGTGTCCACAAACAAAAGCCCCTACAATGGGCATTAGGCATCAAAACTGGGCCACAGAACAATGGAAGAAGGTGGGCTGGTCTGATGAATTTAAGAATGGTTGTGGAACACATGTTTGAGTTGTGGACCTGGCCTCCAAGTTCTCCAGATCCCAATCCAATCAAGCATCTGTGGAATGTGCTGGAAAAACAAGTCCGATCCATGGAGGTGCCACCTCCTAACTTACAGGACTTAAAGGGTCCGTTGCTGATGGCTCGAGTCCATGTCGCAACGGGTTACGGTGGGTGGTTATGTTATGGCCCATCTGTGTATATTGCATAATTGTTCCATGATCATAAGAAGTCAAACCAGAATGCTGAAAGACAACTCACTTGAACATGGCTATATGGATCAATTCAGTGGGTTGATAGATACATTTTTGGGGGGAAAGTTGGTCTGTTTTATGCTGGCCCTATGTGCATACATCTGATTGATGGATTGATCTAGTTGTTAAAATTGGATGTTGAAAACAATCAGTCAATATAACGGCAATGTTAAATGTGCCAGCCCTGATTTGATCATTTTTCACCACAAAAACTCATTGGAAGCCAACAAAAATGATTTCCTCTCACTTCCTGGCTTAGTGATCTCCTGGGCAGCAGCCCTTCTTCGCACTACTTAAATCAATATTGGGAACCATTACTATTCCTCAAGTCCAATGGTGCCAGTGCTTTTGATTGTTTCTTGAAAAGGGTTAACTTTTTTTTTTTCAGTTTCAGATAGAGTATTTGTCCTAGTCATCACTGTCCTGTGAAGTAAGATTTAGGGAAAATTCAAAATTGTGAATGGTTACCAGAACAGGAATAGAGAACACCACATGTGGGAACTCTTGTTATAACAATTGAACAGATTTCCTCTCACTTCCTGTTTTTTCTAGGGGCCAGGAAGTGAAGTTTCTTGAATGGGACACAGACACGCAAAAACCAGGACAAAAAAAAAGGGAGGTAATGGACGGGGGTTTTAACTATTCCCCAATCTAGACGAAACCAAAAATTGGCCCTGAAAATACTTTTAGCAGTAATGGGAACACTAGATGGCCTGCTTTTCATCATACTCTAGCAGTACAGAAATGTCCCAATAATCAAACAGTACTTGCAATCAGGAGTATCATTTTTTTTTTCCTTTTTCACTGATGGCCAGCCATAGATCCTGTGCAAAGCTGGCCATACACTAGCAGAATTTTGTGTCAAAACTGTATTTTATTTTAAGAAAATTTACTTATTTCTAATTGTAAGTCTTGTTTTTTTTTTTAAATAACAAACATGTTATACTTACCTGCTCTGTGTAATGGTTTTGCACAGAGCAGCCCAGATTCTCCTCTTCTCGGGTCCCTCCCTCTTGCAGAGTGCCCCCAGAGCAAGCAGCTTGCTTTGGGGGCACCCGAGCCACTGCTCTGTGTCTCCATTCAGACACTGTGCTGATGCTCTGCCCTGCCTCCTCTTTCCTCATTGGCTCACTGACTTTGATTGACAGCAGAAGGAGCCAATGGCGCCCACTGTGCGCCTCAGCCAATCAGAAGGGAGAGTCCCAGAAAGCTGAAATTCTCATGCAACATCGCTCGATCAAAAGGGAGTTCAGGTAAGGACTGGAAGGACTGAGGCACACTGAAGGTTTTTTTATCTTCATGCATGAAGATAAAAAAAAACACCTTCTGCCTTTAGAACCACTTTAACAGTGACCCAGGCAGAAGTGTGCTTAAATCTTACAGTAGCGCTACAGAACACAAAAAAAAAAAAAATACAATTAGCTATAAAATGCCACGTTAAAAAATTGAGTTTCGACACTTTTTGCACTAGCGTTTTGCAGCGTTTGCGTTAAACAAAAACTATACTCCCATAAAAGCTTGAGTGCCTAAGCCCCCGTCCACATCGTGTCAAATCACATGCCGAATCAAAGCCTATTGCTGGGAACGACACGATTCGATGCAACGCTGACTTTGCGCCGCCTGACCGATTTCCAAAAGGAGTTCAAGCAATACCTTTGGCAACTTCGGGGGCAATTTCAATCGACATCTGTGAATGAACCCACACAGATGTCTTTCAAAATCACACCCCAACCCGCCTCCAATGTAAACAAGGGCTAAATGCTGGACAGCTGCGTTTAACAGCGTTGTAGAATTTTTACAGCTGAAAAACTCTACTCTTCGGGGGGGGGGGGGGTTTCGGCTTGAAAACGCCCCTGCCAAAGAAAATGCTGATAAAGCCTAAGTGTGCTTGGACACATAGGAAAACATGCCTTGGAGTTCCCCGACTCTAGAAAGAAAAATGCCTGAAGCCCAAAACAGCAGCTGTAAAAACGCTCAGTGTGCATGAGGTATTTATATAGAGCTGGGAATGGTTAGATCAGCCTTTCTCAACCTTTTCAACACCGAGGAACCCTTGAAATAATTCTGCGGTCTCGGGGAACCCCGGCTAAAAATTTAAAAATGTACAACTCATGATACTTTAGTGTGATGGAACCTCTGGAGGAACCCTGCTTGAGAGATCCTGGGTTAGATCTTCTGGTATAGTAGTATATCCCCATTGGGCAGATATACCCTCATTTCCAATGTGGTTAATGGGACAAGCAATAAAGGGAAATCAGCCAACAAATACTTGAAGCTCTGACAGTTTCCAGTTCTATCCAAAGAGGAAAAAAAAAAAAGAAGTTTTAACAGATGTTAGTCGATCGAAATACATGACTGGTTAGAATTTTTTTTTAATTCTGTTCTCAGTTTCCCCACACAGCTGTGCTAGGAAGATGGCCTAAAAAGTGGAAGAAATGCTAAAGAAATGCTCAACACCTCCCCTCCCTCTATGTGGGCGATTCCACACCTGAAGGCAAGGTGCAGCTTTAAAGTAACACTTCTGCTGAAACTTATCTCCTTCCTTTAAATGCAAAACTGAAATTCTCTGGAAAAGCAAACAAACATCTAACGCTTAAAGGGAAATCTTCGTCATGCCCCAGCTTCCTGCCTAGGAAACAAAAAAAAAATAAAAAAAGAAGAAAGAAGATTCTAATCAAAAGGTGAAAATCGTTTAAGAATAAGCTTCAGAAATCAAAGTAGATGTAAACCCAAAAGCCTCGCACACACGATCCGATTTTCGGATGGGAATTTTCATTCGATGGCCTGTCGTCTGAAATTCTTACCATTAGTATGCTCCTTTTGCCAGCGGATTGATTATTCATCAGACAAAAGCTGGATGTGCAGGCTAGAATTTTTCTTTCGTACGGCAATGCAACGTCTGATTTTCGTCCGTTAGTACGGTTTTCGTACGAAAAAAAATTGTATGACCATGCTCAGAGGAAAAAAAAAAAAAAAAGATGCAAAAAATATTCAAAACATTACATTACTTCTGACGTTGAGTTCAGGTCGAACGAGAATTTTCGGATAGTCCGTATGCTTTACAAAATCATATGGACACACGCTTTTGACAAAAATCTGAAGCGCGGTCGTACGAACAATCGAATCGTGTGTACGAGGCTTAAGGGCCGGTTCACACAGGGGCGATCCAACTTCAGGCACGACTTTGCCAGGCGATTTGAAATAGACTTCAATGCAAGCATGACTTTGGGCGACTTAAAGCAACCTCCATGCCAGGCGACTTTGCCTGTGGCCGATTAGAGAAGGGAGGGAGGGGGTTGCCTGGGTAAATTCTTTTTTTTTCCTGTAAAGTCACTTCAATATAGATGGGGATCCAACTTGGGAGACTTCCATTGAATTCTGTGGGCACAAGACGGATAGAAGTCGCCTTGAAGCCCTGGTTCATATTTGTGCGATGCGGTAGCCAGCGCGATTACAGAGCCGGTTCCCGCATTGCATCACCCCCGCAGGCAGTTCACACTGCCTTCTGTGACGTGATGCAGGTGTCATTACAAAGTTAATGACACCCCCAGTTTTGTTCACAGATCGCAGTGCGAACAGTGAACTTGTACATGAATCGGATCGCATGGGTGAGAACACCCATGCAATGCGATTCTAGTGCGGGAAAAAAAAAAAAAAAAAAAAAGAAGATACATGCACCTTTTTTTTGCGAATCCAGTGCGAGTTCAGCCAACTGTATGGCTGAACTTGCACTGCTCAGAGATTTGTTCTACTTTAAGGTTTTTATCTCTGTCTATGACCCCCTGGGGCTGGGAAAGGCACAGTAGTTTAGTGGTTAGCCATTATGCCTTGCAGCACTGGGATCTTTGGTTTAATCTCAGCCAGACCACCCTCTGGATGTTCTCCCTGTGATATTGTGGGTTCCTACCACATTCCAAAGACATGCTGATAAGTTTATTAGCTCTTGTTTAAACTGGCCCTAGTATGTGTGAACAAACTCACTATAAACAAGCGTTATCGCATTCTACATGTGGGTCCCAAGCTGAACAACAGAAAAGACTTGGCAACCTACCTTGTGAAAGGTTTACCAAGAAAATTCTATGGAAAGGGCTTTCAAGCGTATCAGACTTGGTGCCCGGAGAGCTGGCCCATATCAAAGAGTCAGATACGACTTAACGGATACATACATACGGTACATGACCACACTGGGGTGATTGTCCCCCCATTTCCTGTCCTGGTGACATCTGTAAAAGAAATGGGGGGGGGGGGGGTGACTGTGAAGCAGACAAAGGCAGACAGCAATATAAACTTTGCCAGCAGTTACAACGCTCACAGGTTTTTCTTTTGGTTGGTGTCCCCTATGGGCCTATTCACACCATTCCACTGCGGCAACCGTGTTCTGTGCATTGGTGAGAGGTGGTATCACTCATGGCTTCCCAAATGACCTTCCCAACAGATGCGGGTTGCAGTGCGCAACAGTGGCTTGTGGTATAACGCCAAAAATGCTGTAATCTGTGGTGTGTTGGGCAGCCCATTAAAATGAATAGGCTGCTCTGACGCTAAGTACCTTAACGAGCAACACACTGCCAGATCAGAATGAGTTGAATGGGCCCTAAGAGACTTCCATTCACGCTCTGTCCTAACAATAAGTGAGAGCAAATCCACCAATAAGGACACACACAGCAGTAAAAATCTGAAACCTCTAACCTTTCCCTGTTCTGTCCAAAACAAAATGAGCCATCTTGGCTGTAGTTCGGGTTTAAGACAGGCAATGCTTGAGATGGTTGAACCTCTAGCACAATCCATTCTAGCTCATCCAGCAGGTCTATTAGTCAGACCTTTGTAGGGGTCAAGAGGAGCCCTCATACTCATCACATGACCAGCAAAAGCATGCGGTGCAGGATAACGATTATCTCCAAACACGCTCTGCAGGTCCAATACTGGAATATTTTGAGCATGGCAAGTATGCAAGAGTGATAAAATCCTACTGAAGAGGGTCTCCAGGGGCCTCTATTCTTTTGAGTCCTAAGGATCAGCTATTGTTAACTGCTCCCCTCTGTTTTTGGCCTGGCACCAACATATGCGTGACACAGAAATATGGCAAAAACGCAATGTCAATGTTTGAAGTTACACAATGTGACTTAAAACCTCATAAGGCTTCAGATCCAGATGCCTTTTTTCTTCAAGATTACAGACAGTACTAAGCTGTACTACCAACATCCATTCCTGGAGACATATAATTCTCTGTTGAAGGGTCATCACTTTCTGGCAGACTCTTTATAAGGGCACATCACTGTACTGCCCAAAGAAAGGAAAAAAACCCTCACAAGGCTCTAATTTTGGACTTCTATATTGATTAAATTTTTTTTCTAAAATATTGGCAAACATATTGCTTTCCCATATTTCGGATTCATCCTTAATTGTGAGGACAAGACCACCACCACAAGAGCCCTTGATGCCATCCTCCTTGGGTAGAGTGGATTGGTTGTTCCTATCTCAGACACAAAGGTCTGGGAATAAATATGTGGACTTGGATTGACACCATTTTCCCAACTAACAGCGGAGATAAAAATAAATTAAGTTACCTTAAATTATTTTTCGCTACGTGATGGGACCAGGTAGAATCGCCCACTTCCCCCACATATATCCAAGTCAACCCTAGAACGCCTTTTATGTCATACCCATCTACAACAGAACATTAAGGGTTTTTTTTCCACAAAAAGGAACATTAAGGGATACCTTCCAACACAAAGCGGTAGGATATGCCGATTTAAAAAATTCAGTGGCCTGTTGAACTTCAAAATAAACTTTAAAAAATCCAAGACTCCTAAATTTAGGCTGGCTAACATTAAAGCAAACTTTTTAATATGGGTATAGGATTTCACCATGCATCTTGGGATTTATTAGACACAAACTTTGGAGAAAACGTTTGCCCAATTTCCCACCCTTTCTCTCTCAACTCAAACTCATAAATGAAACAATGGTGCAGACCTTGCACCTTGACTATACATGTTGAGGACTTTGCCCTTTAGGATTCCTCAGGACATTATGCAGAGAGTGCAGTTTCGCTGGGCACACAAATCAAACATGATTCATAGTGGCAGCTTTGTGAAGGCAAGAGCTATTGGAGGTATAGGATATTCTGCTCCCTTGCTATATCATAAACCAGTCCATATGTCCTGAGTACTGGATTGATGTACTTACATATTCTGCTGCCAGAAAATCTATTTAACCAGTTCCACACCGCCTACCACATATTTACGGCGGCAGTGTGGACGCTGGCTGCGAATCGCCGTAAAAAGGAGGTGATCTGCGAATGGCCACTAGGGGGCGCACGCGCTCCCGCCGCACTCCTGAGGAGTGTGCCTGTGGCTCGGGCGGACCCGATGTCCGCCGGCGAGCCGCGATGAGCGGCCACAGACAAATAACAGGGAACCGCCGATGTAAACACGGGGGTTCCCCATTCTGACAGCGCACGCATGGAAGATCTACTGATCCGTCACTGGGATCAGTTAGCGCTCTCATGCCCATGGTAGCCCAACCCCCCCCACAGTAAGACCACACCCAGGGAACACAGTTAACCCCTAGCTCTCCCCCTGCAGGTTAACCCCTTCACTGCCAATGACATTTATACAGAAATCAGTGGATATTAAAATTTTTGATCGATGAATGTCATCGGTCCCAAAAAAGTGTCAAAAATGTCCGACATGTCCACTGCAATATCGCAGTACCGCTAAAAATCGCAGATCGCCGCCATTACTAGTAAAAAATAAATTAAAACCCCAGAAATGAATTCTCACCATCCGTAAACGCGGCCATTTTTGCGCAAACCAATCAATAAACGCTGATTGCGATTTTTTTTATCACAAATATGAGGAAGAATATAAAATCGGCCAAAACCGGTGAAAAAAAATTTAAAAAAATTTTTTTTTGGATTTGAATTTTACCAAAAAGTAAGAAATTTGGTATTTTTTTTGCAAAATGGTCACTCTTCTTTTGTTTATAGCGGTGATCAGAAATGACGCAGAGTTGACCAAATACCACCAAAAGAAAGCTCTATTTGTGGGAAAAAAAGGACACAAATTTAGTTTGGGTACAATGCTGAACGACCGCGCAATTCTCAGTTAAAGCGACGCAGCACCGAATCGCAAAAAGTGCTCTGGTCCTAAACTGGGAAATTCTTCCGGAGGTGAAGTGGTTAAGGAATGCTCTTGCTCTGTGTCAGTGCTGACTGGTCTACAGCTTTCCCTGTGTCCAGCCTGTATCCTGTATCTGACTTTCATTAATGGCCCAGATTGTTACTGACCTGATCCTGGATCCTGCTTGTACCTTTGCCCACCTGTTAACGACCTCGGCTTTGTTTCTGACCATGCTTCTGCCTACACTTCTGTACCCCGTTGCCCGTCTGCTACTGACCTTAGATACCTCTGACCTCACTCCTCCTTCCTACTTGGCTTCATACTACTTATGAGTGTCTGCTTCAGCTGCCCTTCATAACAGCTCTAGTCACTGCAGTTTGTTCCAGTCTAAAGCCTGCTGAGAGCTTCGACAAGCCACTCTTCCAGAACCTGCAGTATATGTGGAGTGCCCCTTTAGCATTGATTGGTTCAGCATGCATCACATCTGCCTCTGGCCTGATGTCCTGCCTGACTTCTCAAGCCTGCATCTCCTGCTGCAAGTTCTGCTATCAACACCTGCTGCCACTCGTGTTCCTCCTGTCTCTCAGCATCATCTGTTTCACCTTCAGTGGGTCCTGGGCTGGAGTACAGAGGCCAAGATTGTCAATTCAGTCTCCTACCAGGTATGTGACAGAGAGGAAACCCTTTCCACAATAGATCAGTAGCATTTTTTGATGGTTAACACATCAAGAGTTTTGGAGAACATTACCTTAATAGACAACATCTGTCAGTTATAACACCAATAAGAAGTAATCCTGGCTTCATCCCCGGCCTCATGGACAGGACTTTTAAAACTTTCCTCACTACTAAACAGTTTAGACTGAAACAATGATTCCAGCAAGTTGTAAACCCATCCAAACCATGGTACAACCTCCCTTAATTTTCTGGCAGACTATACAATTGCACCATTTCCTCACTATACCCATTAGATGCATCCCATATGTGTTTTTAAACACTCAGAGGTTTGTTCCCCAGTGTAAGAAAATGTGAAAAAAGGACCTTCAGATTGAACATAGACCTGACGAAAAAGACCCCATACTATATGGGGTGGAAAATGGAGGAGTACACAAAAAGGAAGCCCACACAAGCTAGGGAGAACGTGCAACTCCATGCAGATCATGTCCTGCCAGGGTTTCAAACTGGGGACCCCACTGCTGCAGAATCACCAAAGTGAAAAGAACAGAAAAAAAATATGAATTTCAGAAAACTAATGCTGCTACCACATCTATGGATTGGTAAACTGCAATAGATTACATTTTTGCTTCTGGGCTTATATAGGGGTTAAAGGGTTAGTTCACCTAAAGGGTTATCAAGGCATTCAAAGGAATATTCCTGTAGCACTGCAAAATTTATTCTCGACAGAACATACTCGCAGGCCACCCGCAATGGCCGTAAAGCTACAAAACGTTCGGTGTAATCGCCTGTGTCCTGGATAGAATCTAGGGCCGTTGGTACATTGAGGAAATCAAATAGATGAGGTCATCAAGTCACAAGTCTGGCCCCTCGACTCCCAGCATGCAATGCATACCCTCTCCTTTCCCTTTGTGGGCATGCACCCTTTCAGCCTGCCCACTTGGATACAGGAGGGTGAACAGTGAAGTGAAAAGCGCGTCCCTCCACCCCTCCTGTTCAGGTATACAGTTGGGTTCAACACTGGGCACTAAAAGAGGAACTAAAACCTCCTATTGGTTTCAGCCAAGGAAGCTGCCATCTTGGCCTGAAACCAATAGATTTTTTTAAACTGGTAAATCAATGGGTTTAGTTCTGCTTTAACTATAGCGCCAGATCACATATACACTGCAGGAAAAACGGCTCTGCGGCACTTTTTCAATTCATGTAAGGTTTTCATGAAAATGACTAAGAACGTGCCAGCTGGCATTATTAGCACTTTTCGGTAATCTAACTCTTTAAGTGAGGCACACTTGGAAGCTGGAGGACCTAAAATGGTTACAGTCCAAAAACTGCCAGATCACGGGGCTGATTTAAGAACAGTTGAATAAAGAAATAAATTCATGCTGCAAACAGTCATCGGTCAGACCTCATTTATCAGTTTCTTGTCCAGGTTGGAAAATGAATGGAAAATTCTATTCATTGCTAATCACATGGTTTATATATTTTTTCTGATGAGGTTCAACGTGGCATATTTTCTAACTGGGCCTCTGCCCACAGCTTCATTCAGCAATGATCAGGTAGGAGTGGGGTTAATGTCCACCCACTACCTACCAGCGCATAGAATACACAGCTCTGAGTCATGCTGGATTTAGGACTGCACTATTTCCAGTGCCTCTGCCGAGTGGTGGGAAGCTCCTGGATGGAGTTCAGAACGCTTGCATAACAAAGCCATCAAAATCCAAATCAAACAGACATGGTTCAAGGAAGTTCATGGCATGATGTAAGAGTGCCCAACACAAACTAAAACCCTGTGCCCTGGGCCTGATGGCACCCCATGAAAGTGAATAAAAGAGAAAAAAAAAAAATCAGGCTCTGCTACAAAATATATTAACGGGCCAAAGACAGATTTACTATGATTCAGATCATTTTTTCTGTAGGTCCTTTATTCTGCAGCAGTATACAAATTAGGAAACAATTTCTATACCTGAAAGGCAGGAGCCTCCCTTTGGTTCAGAAACTTTGACAAAAGACTCCTGCAGAGATTGTGATTTCAGCCAGGCCAGCTGGGTGGGCAGAAGGGCCATGCGCTGGAGCCAAGCTGAAAACTTAGGAGGCAGGGGTCTGTAGTGGGCTAGATAATAGACAATATCACCAAGTCAAGGAAGTGGGGCGCAGTGGGCTAAAGCTCCAGCAACCAAAGTTTGTATTTGCATAATACAGCATACCTGGTTTGGTCGTTAAAAAAGGCATCGTTATTTTACCCATTCAGGGCAAAGGACTGTCTGCTGATAGAACACCCCTCAGCAAAGTATACTCACCCATCCAAGCTCCATCACCAAATTCCAACTCTTTCAAAGCCCTTGATCCACTGCTCTATCAGAGCAGGTATCTGAGTATGGGGGAGTACATGACCTCCCCACGTAACAATGCTTGGACCTGAGTGGTCATTTACAAGGCCCCAACATTGACTCATGGGAAGGGGGGGGGGGGAGCAGTGACATCATCCATCCATCCATGCTCTGTTATGTGGGCGTAAGGTAGCACTAACGCTAACAAACTAAAGGTTGGGACTTTATATGAAGCGTGCACTGGGAGATTGTGTAGTTATTATACCCAATAGTCATTAGTCTTCATTGGTGAATACATGAGTAATTATATAACATTGCAAGAGCATTCTTGACAGTAATATGTTTAAAAAAGACTCACACAATAAATATCACATAGTAAAAAACACGTTCCAATAATTTTACATATATATACACACACACACACATACACACACACACACACACACACACACACACACACACACACACAATGTATAACAGCCATGTAATCTAAATTCTAGTTGCGCTCTATCATAATTATTATATTCAACATGATAGCAAAAATAATAAAATATAGATAGGGTAAAACCCCATAATAAACCATGATGTCACTCTTCAGGAGCAAGCCTGTAGTATCCGTCTACAATGAAAAGAATATACAGGGTGGGCCATTTATATGGATACATAAAATGGGAATGGTTGGCGATATTAAACTTCCTGTTTGTGGCACATTAGTATATGTGAGGGGGGAAACTCTTCAAGATGGGTGGTGACCATGGCAGCCATTTTGAAGTCGGCCATTTTGAATCCAACTTTTTTTTTTTTCAATAGGAAGAGGGTCATGTGACACATCAAACTTATTGGGAATTTCACAAGAAAAACAATGGTGTGCTTGGTTTTAACGCAACTTTATTCTTTCATGAGTTCTTTACAAGTTTCTGACCACTTATAAAATGTGTTCAGTGTGCTGCCCATTGTGTTGGATTGTCAATGCAACCCTCTTCTCCCACTCTTCACACACTGATAGCAACACCGCAGGAGAAATGCTAGCACAGGCTTCCAGTATCTGTAGTTTTAGGTGCTGCACATCTCGTATCTTCACAGCATATGTTTTTTTTTATGGTTTTTATGGTCAGTAAAAACCAATACCGGGTGAGCTGCTCCTTCCAGGAGGTACCGCCATTCCTACAAAGCCAACTTGATGGCCAGCAATTCCCTATCACCGACATCATAGTTCAAGCAAGATGGTGCACCACCACATTATGGGTGTCAGGTCCGAGCATTCCTAGATGAACAGTTTCCTGGAAAGTGGATTGGTCATTGTGGGCCAGTTGAATGGCCCCAAGGTCTCCCGATCTGACCCCTTAGACTTTTATCTTTGGGGTCATCTGAAGGCAATTGTCTATGCTATGAAGATACGAGATGTGCAGCACCTGAAACTACGGATACTGGAAGCCTGTGCTAGCATTTCTCCTGCGGTGTTGCTATCAGTGTGTGAAGAGTGGGAGAAGAGGGTTGCATTGACAATCCAACACAATGGGCAGCACATTGAACACATTTTATAAGTGGTCCAAGACTTGTAAATAACTCATGAAAGAATAAAGTTACATTAAAACCAAGCACACCATTGTTTTTCTTGTGAAATTCCCAATAGGTTTGATGTGTCACATGACCCTCTTCCTATTGAAAAAACAAAAGTTGGATTAAAAATGGCCAACTTCAAAATGCCATGGTCACCACCCATCTTGGAAAGTTTCCCCCCTCACATATACTAATGTGCCACAAACAGGAAGTTAATATCACCAACCATTCCCATTTTATTAAGGTGTATCCATATAAATGGCCCACCCTGTACATCCATTCTCTCACCTGCTAGGTTTCCTCCCACTGTCCAATATCCCTTCTTGCTATTGGATCAGTGTGGAACATCAAGACAGCATGAGCAGCACCAGAGCACACTGAGCAGACCTCACTAATCAATCACTGCTCTCTGTTAAGCAGACAGCACCATAATTTGTCTGTCTGCTTCTCTGTGAAGCAGAAAAGCCAAAAACGATATACACTCTCTAGCACCTACCTAGGAGGGTGCTACACATCGTATAGATGTGCAACTTTGCAGGTAGGTGTAGGGCACCCTCGGATGTTATTTAAAGGAATTTAGCATTGTTAAAGTTTCACTGTAACACGTTAATATTTATATATTTTCCTTCTTTTTCTGGGGTTATGATTGGCACTGTGAAATCCATATGTTTCTTGAAATACCCTTGGACTATTAGCTTAGAAAATGATCATATACACTCCCCCCTTTGAAA
>BLSH010177841.1:106223-119532 GCA_018402905.1 Glandirana rugosa | reverse complement strand
CACTGATTACTGTGTAAATGCCATTGGCAGTGAAGGGGTTAACCTGCAGGGGGCGCTCTAAGGGTTAACTGTGTTCCCTGGGCGTGTTCTTACTGTGGGGGGACTGTACTAACAGGGGAAGGGAAGTGGTCACAGCCTTCATGTACAAGAAGGCTGTGATCACTCCCTTCCCCCTCTCACAGAGCGGAGGTCCGTGTTTACATACACGGACCTCCGCTCATTCGCTCCGGGGGGGCCATCGCGGGTGGCCGGCGGCAATCGAAGCCGCCGCACCCGCTCCCTGGCCCCCCCTGGACACAGTGAGCGCGCGGGCGCGCGCTCACTAGGCTCGATCACGCGGCCGCCGTCGTATGACGGCGATCCGCGTTACAGAGCCATCTTGCCGCCGTCAATTGCCGATTGACGGTCGGCAAGTGGTTAAGCAAGTGCTTTGAGTAAAAATCTATCTAAAGATACTTTTCTATTTAGGATACATTAATATTTTAGTTTATTCAGCATGAAATGGGAGCTTAGTTATGTAGCATGAGGCTGTATAATATTCTGCAATATTTACATTTTTGGTAAACTCATTCAATGAATCAAAGCTTATTTACTAGTGATTTAAATCAAATCCACCCTGCAGCATATACAGCCTGGCAGCGGCACGCTCCTGTACATACACGACTTTGCACAGGAGGGCCTCCCTGTAGCAGTAAATCTGCTATGGGGCAGTCCGAAAGTGGTTAACTAGAGCAGAATAAAAAAAAAAAAAAAAAAAATCAGCTTGGCTCTGGTTTCTGGTAGGACTATGCAAATATGAGCATTGACTGAACAGTATTACAAATCTCTAACAAGTATACCACCCCCTATCTTAGTTTTGTATATAGTCTGGAATTCAGCTTTAATCTAGCTCATGATACCAAATACAAGGCCTGGTGAAAAGGTTTAACTATATGCACATTGCACAGACTTGTCTATGTTGATTTTTTGCCATATTTGCCAATATCATGAAGGTTTAGAATAAAAGAAAAATCATGTGGGTCCTTCTTATGTATTAAGCAATAAATCCAAAAAATAATAGGCAACTCATACTGGTTTTTAGTATTGACCGAGTCATTTTATAAAAATCGATCTCAAAGCAAACCTGCTATAAAGCTAAGAAACTCGAACTGAGCATAAAAAAAAAAAAAAAGGAATCTTAAAATAATATGTGGACACTCACTTTGTAAAACAACCCGTTCAGTTTAAAATAGAAATTCAAGGCAAAACATTTCTGTATACATTTTCAAGACATTATAAATAAGCCCCCTTTTTTTTTTTTTTTTTTTTTTTTTATTTATTTTTAAGTGACCACATAATCTCTGTTCTCAATTGCAAAAGGAGCTCAGGGAGGAGACACAGCAGCACCCCAGTCATCCTGGTGAATGGCTGGGAGGAGGGCATGTCAACAGAAGTCTGATCATTGGAGAAGAGCAGAATGAATTCCCAGCACAGCTTGAGAACTGACCATGCTGTGCTCCCATGCCCAGTGTGGTCAGTTTTTAATAGGAAAACCCAGAGGGACTGGCAGGAGAACCAGGGATTTCACACAAAGAGAGCAGGAGACTTTTGTACAAGGTACAGCAGGCACATATCAGGAATATGAAATGCTGGGTCTACTACATATTCTTTAAAGTGGTAGTAAATCCTCCTATCCTTTTCAGCCAAGGAAGCTGCCATCTTCGCCTCTGTTTAATCTACAACTGCCATGATGCTGCACATGTGATCAGCTATGACACCAGCCATTGGATGGTTTGACAGTTTGGTTTCGAGTACAACCAATGGGAGTGTTTCCGGCACGTGCCCAAAATATAACTGTTTTTAAACTGTTAAATGGATGGGTTTACTACCGCTTTAAGTAGAGCAAATGAAAAAAGGAGGTCTTTGAGGTGCCAAACATTACCCCAAACAAGAGTCACCACACAACCTCAATAAAATGACAAAAGGTTTATTCACATCATTGTAAATTTAAAAAAAAAAAAAAAAAAGGCATTATAAAATCACGATATTGACATTCCAGTAATCCCTAATCAAGAGCACCAGTCCTGCTTGGTCCTTACACTAATTAATGGATGATACACAAATATAGACCAGATTAGAATGTCATAGCAAGTGGCCAGAATGCAGGACCATGATCATAGGTCTCAACACGTTTTGCCATTTAATTATTTCATCAGGAGACCAGATATGACAATAGTATGGTGTGTAGGGTGCTAAAACCAAGCAGGGAACATCTCAGAGGACCCGGATCAGTAAAGACACCGTGGGCTGTGGACAGCAATATAGAGAGCCTCTGAAACAGCCAAACAATCAAGGTAAATAGGAAATCCCTGTGTTCCAAGATATGGGTCTTTAATTCATACATGCAAAAAAGATCATGGTGTGCTTCAGATGGAACAATATAGGTATGCTCCACAGGGCTCTTAACCAACTGTGCTCCAGAACGAGTGAGTCGTATTTATGTCAATATTTCTATCCGCAACCCACTGTATCTGTGCTGATCTGGGGTGATCCACGATGTTCCCTACCTTTTTTTAGCGCCCTACACACAATAATATGTCAATATCTGGTTTCCTGATGAAGCAACTAAATGGTGAAAAGCATTGAAAGCTATGATCATTGTCCTGCATTCTGCCCACTTGCTATATAACATTATAATCTGGTCTATATTTGTGTATCTTCAATTTTTTAGGGCCAAGCAGGACTGGAGTTCTTGTTTAGGGATTATGGACAAGTCAATATCGTGATTTTAGGATTCCCTTTTTTTTTAACTTACAATGAAGTGAATAAACGTTTGTCATTTTATTGACGTTGTGTGATGGTTCTTGTTTGAAATTATGTTTGGCACCTCAAAGTCCTTCCTTTTTCCTTTTGCTTTAAATGTTTCAATTGGATGTGGTGCCAATTTGAGCAAACTAATGTCCTCCAATGTTGTATTATATACTTTAAGTAGAGGTTATCCTCAGGGAAAATGGCATGTAAAAAAAAAAAAAAAAAAAAAAAAAAAAAAAAAAAAAGCTCCAGGCATATATATAGTCATCTCAAGTTATGTGCAAATTTTAACTTTTGTAAGTTGGTTGGGTCTCATCCACCTCCTGAGCCTCTCTACTGATCCTTTAACATAACATATGGCCTCATTGAACAAGGAGGCTCGGCTCAAGCAATGGTGTAATCTACCTCATCAGTGCTGAAATAGCCCCAAAATAAAAAGTAGTATGGCCAGAGCTCTTGTGGCCTTACTTCTCCTGTGGGTCAAAGGAGTGAGGATAGTTCTGTACTCCTGTGACCCAGATTCAGTCAACATCCCTCAGCCGCTCCAAACTCTAGAGAGATTCCAAGCCCAAGCTTCTACACCAAATTTTGGTTGGTTGCATTAGGAATTAACACTTTTATTCTTTGGGTAAAGTAACATTTGGCTTTTTACGGCAAAGGGTCACCAAATCATAAAAAAGTAAATCGTACCAAACCATTAGTTGCTTCGGCTGTGCACCAAACACCCCTTTTGGTTGTGTGGGCCAGCATGGTGCTAAGCTGTGGGCATGGATAACATTTCTAGTTTATGAGTTCTGGGATTGATTATTTTATCTTGCCAATTGCCAGCATTGAGATTGGAGATAATTGTTAATGTAGTTTAGTCCAAAACGTCTCCACCATCAATAATTCAGTGACCACATTAGTACACAAGCACATGGAAATTCCTGTTGCAGCAACTTGGTACCATATCAATAAACCCCCAGAGATACTCACGTTCCCAGCACATCCCGGAATTCATAGATATCCCTAATGTCTTCAGTCCTTTTCTTCCAGCTCGGCCCGTCCTCTTCCAGTGGCATCCTGAAATAGATTCCTTAACCCCTTGGTGGCTAACGCAAGTTCCTGCCAAATCTGTAAGAGAAGAGAGGTTCCATCAGTCATCTGCCAGAATGGAGAGGACTTTACAGAACAGTTTGTATAACTTTCTTATGGGTCTACAAAGGGCTGAGTGACATATTTATATCATATTCGCAACTAGACAACCCTCCCGGATTATGCCGGACTGTGAAAATCAAGGAAAAGTATTTCCCCAAATTTAGATGGTGGTTTCTAAAAATACCGGACAGCAAAAAGTACAATTTAAAGATTTCAGAGTAATTGCATTTTGTGACATTTAAAAAAAAGACTCGTCACACCCACATCTCAGATTGGTGAGAATGGACAAAAGACACTTTATGCGTTATTTGTCTAAAATAGTCAGTACTGACATATAAAAAAAAAAAAAAAAAAAAAAAAAAAAAAAAAGCACACACACACACAGTTTAAAACACTATATACTGTACATTAAAGTATAAAGGCAAAACTTTTGTTTAGTTTTGGATAGACTGGAGAGGGATTAGAACCCGTTAGTTTACATTGATGTCTGTGCCCCCCCGTTAAAGAGATTCATCCTCTCGATTTGTGCCTTTTACCATTGTCATTGAAAGTAAAAGCAAAAAAGAAAACCCCAAATTTTGGGTTGTCCCCAGAAAAGTAATAGGGGGTTCCCCAAGGAATTCCCTTAATGTGCAAGGATTTCCTCTCACTTCCTGTTTGGCTATGGGACACAAATGAAGGGAAATCTCCGCAATGGGACACAGATGGCGAAAAAAAAAAAAAAACACCTGACATGGGTTATAACCCTCCATTACTATGTCCAAAATGGAAAAAAAAAAGAAAAAAAAAAAAAAAAAAAGAAAAGTTTTGCCTATAATAATACTTTAAGCACGAAAGAGTTACTCGCAGCACCAAATGCCACCAGGAGGAATTAAATGATGTTGGCCTCCCAGGAGCTCCTGCATAACGTAGAAGTATGCATAGTATATTTGCACATTTTACACTAGGCTGGAAAAGTTAAGGATGCAATGTCCAAGCTACCCTTCATTGTCCCATCACCAGAGCTTCCATTTTCTCTCGGTCTCCTTCACAAAAAACTGCCTATGCAGATAAATGTATGCCTCCAGATAAAAGCAAACTGTGCAGCGTTGACCAAAGTTGAACAGGTCATTTACATACCACCTCCTGAAGCCTAGCCAAAAAACTCCCAGAGTTGGCATCATCCTGTCCTGCCTTGTTGTTAGGATGCTGCTAAGACAATTCCAGCAAATTCAAAACCCCTCAAATGTGCTCCCTCTCCCATGTTGCACTAGCTCTAAGCTCAGCTATGCGTCAAAGGAGGTCCTATGGTGGTGGTGGTGGTGGTGGTGGTGGTGGTGGTGGTGGTGGTGGTGAGTAGTAACAGCTGGGAGTATCTTTGTAACAAGGCCAGGCAGGTGGGAAGGTCTTCTCTGGGAGTTCTTCAGACAGGCTTTGGTAGGTACAGTATGTAGAAGGCCCACACCTATAGCAAGAGCATTATATATAACTTTAGTCAAAGCGTCACAGTTGTCCCTAACCTGCATAGTTTTTTTTTTTAAAAGGTGGACTAATCCTTTAAGGGTTTGGAGTCTTTGGCCAGGATGACACAACTCCCACACCTGTGCATGGGAGTCAACTCATCCTGAACCAACTGATGAGGTTTGAAAGCAAGTGCATCTATCAAGGTAACAATAGTAAAAATGCTAGCAGGCAGGGGTAAGCTTTTTGGCAGAAGAGAATAAGGCTCCTTTCACACTGAGGCGCTTTACAGCTAAAAATAGCGTCTAAAGCGCCTCAAAAATACCCCCCAATCGACCCCAATGTGAAAGCCGGAGTGCTTTCACACTGGGCCGGTGCGCTTGTGGGACATTACAAAAAGCCCTGCAAGCAGCATCTTTGGGGCGGTGAGGCGAGCGGTGCATATAACGCTCCTCTACCGCCCCTGCCATTGAGACGAATGGCAAGCGCTTCCGAATTGGCTGCACACAGCCTCTGTAGAGCAGAGCGCTGGCACTTTTAACCCCGTTTTAACCCCTTGTGGGGGGTTAAAAGTGCCATGCTCCTGTCTGCATAGCGGAGCCCTATCGCTGGTAAAACTCCGCTAAAACTAGCGGGGTTTTGCCGCGACCGCTGCTTCCGCTTCAGTGTGAAAGTAGCCTTAAAGTCTCTGTTACCCGTTTGTAGTTTTATACATTAGACATTTAGTTCAGATTTAAAGACTACATTAAAGCCCAACTCCAGCCAAAACATATTTTTCTAGTTAACAGAATTAATTTTCAGTGTTCTCTTAGGACTCATTTAGAAATGCAAAAAAAATTGTATACCCATTAACTCACCTAATGAATTTTTAACGACATCTTTTTGGTGCATTTGCCTTGCGTTAAAAACGCTTGTATTATTTTTGTATTGTGTATTTGTATTATCTCGGCTAGTAACGCTTTCTTAACATATCTCAAATGCAATGGAAACGCCATAGGTGTGTTTTTGACATGTTTGCAGTGTGTTTACCCCTGACATCAATGCAAGTGTTTGGGGAGCAGCAAAGCCTTCTAAACAGGTGTTGGGTCAATTTTGACGTGACACTAAACGCAACCATGTGAACACTAGATTATTATTATTTTAATAATCTTAATTTATTGAAATTGTGTACAAGACAATGATATAATAAGAGAAACACACATATAATCAAATAATGGAAAGAAAAAGAAAAAAAGTAAAAAAACAAAAAAAACAAAAAGGGGGGGGGGGTGACAATACTGGAAGTATATCAACAAATTTTGCCCCTAGGCTAAACAAAGTACATCATTTGATACACGCATCGAAGCCTAACCTGTTAACTGGACCAGCGTACCCAAATGAAGGACAGTATACTTATCCTGGGCATCGTCTTTACAGATTAGAGTGTACCATGTGGGACCAATACTAACAGTCGGTAGAGAAGGATAAGATAACGATAGAAAAGAAAAAGGGAAAAGAGGGGGATAAACATCTCGAGGTGTAGAACCAAAAAGGAGCATAGCCATGTATGACCAAGCTGTATCAGGGTTGTCTCAGCTACGCCCAGAACTGCATAAGGGCCTCTAATTCCGCCTGGGAATAAAGTACTAGGGGTATGCTACTAAATACATAAAGAATATAATTAAATATCAAGGATCTCCTCAGAATAGTACATACATCCCGACCAAATATCATGGAAGCGGTCCAGCTGGTCCTTAGAACTGTTGTATACCCAGCTTTGTGATTTTTACCTACAGGTAAACCTATAAGGCTTACCAGTAGGTATAAAAAAAATGAATATCTCCTAAACCTGCAGGGTTTAGGAGATATTCACCCTGCATACAGCCGCTGACGTCAGCAGCGAATGCCCTCTGAAGGTCCGGCGGATAACGCTGGAACTTCAGAGCTCCTTGCCGGAACAGAAGCCATGCGCGGATGTGATGTCATGGCTCTGGCCACTCACAGTCCTGGAGCCCGCGAACCCGGAAGGAACACCAAGGGAACATGTCAGCCCTGTCATCGGTGACCGGGCATCGCTGCGGGGGGGCCTCGTTCTAAGGTAAGCATTTCATAATGTGCTAGTATTTTTCCAGTGGTTTACTAGGGCTTTAACAGTAAACACCCAGCGTTTGGCCTCCATGATATAGTCAACTTCTCACTTCCATTCAGTTAGTGTTGGACAGGCGGCCCGTTTCCAGTACCTTGGGATCAGTCATTTAGCGTGAACACTGGATTTTAAAGGAACGAAAAAGTAAATTTTTGAGATAGAACTTCGCCTTTGTTTAGTGCCGTGTGGTGAAAATCAGGGGTTAAAAAGCCCACAATTTACACATTGCAGCACAATACAGTTTCCCAAGATGACGTCTGTTAGCACAAAGTACGTAATACATATAAAACCGCTGTTTAGGGACGTTTGCAAACAATCCACTGAATGCAGCTCAGAGCTTCAACAGCCCCATGAAATTTGGGTAGGAGTCTATATGCACCTTCACGGGCAATAAAACGCGTAGACACAGACAAGCCCCTGCTCAAGTCTATATACAGAATAAAAAACAGGTTTTCTTTTTTCCTGCCGCAGAACACAATGGAGGTGACAGAACGATACAACAGGATTAATTACCCAGATCAGCTGTAAGCACACAAATAACGGATGTCGCACATTCCAGAATGGAGCGGTACTTTATATTTCAGACACCTTCTACACCTCTATGGCAGACGCAGGTTATTTTTAGAATATCTGATGCCTCAAAATAAAACCGACTTTAAATAGAGGTTTTATGTCCTATGACCTACGAGGAAATGAGTAATGTCACAATATCAAGCGCACTTGTCACCCAACACAGCTAGCCATTCTGGGCCTTATTTACCAAAGTATTTAAAGGGAAAGCAATTCTTGCAGCCCTTGGCCACTAGACTCTCCCAATGCAGCATTTCAGGCACTATTGAGGCAGTGCAATGTTGGGACGAAAACACAGATTAAGTAGGGATCGCAGACTAACTCCTTACTGCATGCAGATATTTTCCCTTATGCTGGAAATCTTCATTGAGAGCGGAAAAGGACACAAACCGCAAGTGAGCCGCTAACACTTATACTGGAACAGTGGGCAAAGAACTAACTGCAAAGTGTAGCATTTTTTTTAACCAATTTGAAGCCATATATTGTGCTGGCAAATTCTGATGGGTCGCTATGCGTTCTAGGAATCTGCATTGAGTGCTTTGTTCTCTGCACCATTACTTTAGGCTGAATTAAACTTTGTTTAATTCTGCAAAATATAAATTTCAAGTAGATCAAAACAAAGTTTTTGAAGTATTTTTTAAAGCAGCCACAGCCCAAATAGAAAAGCCTGTCTCCTGCCAGCATGCTATAGAGAAGGACCCTTGCTTTCTTTGCAGAAGTGGTAGTTGCTCTGCAGTGGTTAGGCACGTTTCCTGGTAAGTCAGAGCTAGAGTTCTCCAATCAGCAGAAAACATGAGCTTTGCTGAACGGAGGGCTCAAACGCTGACTCCTCAGGAGGCATGTCAGATCTCTACAGAGAGACCACAGTTTCCGTACAAAGAACAAAGGTCTTTCTCTGTAGCATGCTGGCAGGAGAAAGGCTTTTCTACTAGGGCTGTGGCTGCTTTCCAAGAAAGACTTAAAGTGGTAGTAAAGTCTGCTTTGTGATTTTTACCTACAAGTAAGCTTATACTAAAGCTTACTTGTAGGCAAAATTAATTTCTCCTAAATGTGCACCGTCTAGGAGATATTTGCTCTTTTGGCAGCCCGTGAGGTCACCAGCACATGCCCTCTGAAGGAATGGCATACTCGTGATGTTCCATCAGAGCGCTGTGCCATGGCCGTGACACCATTGTGGCTCAGCCATTCAAGCTGACGCAGCCCATGAACCCAGAAGGGAGATCAGGTTAAGATACAAGCCCTGTCAGAGCTGGAGGGCTTTGTTCTAAGGCAAGTATGGCATAATGTGCTAGTATGCGATGCATACTAGCACATTATGCTATTGCTTTGCAAGGGATTTTTTTTTCCCCCCCATGCTGTGGTTTACTACTTTTCATACCGTGATGCATGTGAACGCTCAGTTGGGCTCTTTTAAGTTTGTATGTATAACCTGGAACTTAGAAATGCCAGGTAAAGGGATTGAAGGATAGGGGAATATGATTAAAGTAGGAGTTAACCACTTCAGCCCCGGAAGGATTTACCCACTTCCTGGCCAGAGCATTTTGCAATACAGCACTGCATAGCTTTAACTGACGTTGTACCTCAATAAAATTGATGTCCTTTTTTTACCCACAAATAGAGCTTTTTGGTGGTATTTGATTTCCTTTGCGGTTTTTATTTTTTGCACTATAAACAAAAAAAGAGCGACAATTTTGGCAAAAAAAAAAATACTTTTTTGCTATAATAAAAATATCCTCAGTTTAGGCTGATATGTATTCTTCATATTTTTGGTAAAAAAAAAAAAAAAAATTATAATATATATATATATTTTTTTTTTAATAATAATAATAATAATAATAATAATAATAATAATAATAATATCGCAATAAGCATATATTGATTGGTTTGCGCAAAAGTTATAGCTTCTTCAAACTATGGGAATAGATTTATGGCACTTTTATTTTTTTTAACTAATAATGGCGGCGATCTGCAATTTTTATTGGGGCTGCGACATTGCGGCAGACAGATGACACTTTTGACACTTTTTTGGGACCAGTGACATTTCTACAGCGATCAGAGCTTTAAATAGGCACGGATTACTGTGTAAACGTCACTGGCAGGGAAGGGGTTAACACTAGGTGATCAAAGGGTTAAACGTGTTCCCTCTGTGGTGTTACTAACTGTATGGGGGCTGGGCTGACTGGAGGAGAGAGATTGTTGTTCCCTATCACGGGGAACAGACGATCTCTCTCAACTCCCCTGACAGAACGGGGATCCGCTTTGTTTACACTCGCAGATCCCTGTTCTGCCTGTCTCGGGAGCGATCGTGGGTGGCCGGCGGACATAGAGTCCGCCCCACTCGCTGACTGGCTCCCCCACTAGCTAGTGAGCGCGCCTACACCACACGTTCCGGAGAGCAACGTATCATGACGGCGATTCGCGGGAACGAGCCGACCTGAAGTGGTAAAATGACGGCGGCTGGTCGGCAAGTGGTTTAAAGTGGTAGTAAACTGTCATTTGTGATTTTCACCTATAGATAAGCTTATGATGAGCTCCATTTAGGAGATATTCATGTGAGCAGCAGCCAGTGACATCACCGGCACATGCGCTCTGAAGAAACGGCATAAGCATGTCATATCTTCAGAGTTGAGTGCCGTGACCCTGTCTCCAGCGTGCATTTGCGGGAGTGATGTCATCGCAGCTCATCCAGTCAGGCGACCGGAGTCCCTAAACCCAGAAGGAAGACCGGGTGAAGATGAAGATGGAAGCGCCTGCAGTAGTGACAGTGCAACACTGGAGGGCTTAGTTTCAAGGCAAGTTTCTCATAATGTGCTAGTACACAGTGCATACTAGCACATTATATTGCTTTGCAGGAGAAAACCTTTTTTTTTCACAAGACTTTACTACCACTTTAAGGCTGAACTAAACCTTTCTATCCTTTACAGCCAAGGAAGCTGCCATCTTAGCCTCCATTTGATCTGCAGTTGCTATGATGCTGCCCTTGTGATCAGTTATGACACCAACCACTTAACAGTTCAATTAACAGCACAAGCAACTATGACAGTTATTCAGGTCATGCCGTGAACGTAACCGATTTCAGAATCGATCGGTTTAGATTGATTTAAAGTGCATCTTAAAAGCAGAACGAAATTCCCCACCCCACACCCAGCGTCGGCATCTTCACCTGGGTTCAGGACCTTTGATCAAAAGTAATGGAAATTATAGCTTCACCAGAACAGGAGGTAGGAAAGATAGAGGGAAACTTTTCAATGGGGATTTTCCGACTTGAGAAATTTACATTCACTTCCTGTTGGGTCTCTGAGACAGGAACAAAAAATACCACAGGACTCTAACCACTCCCGCCAGTATCCAAACTAAAAAAAAGCCCAAAAAAATGACTTTACATATACTTTAAAAGACTATCAGGGGCAAGATTTAACAGGGGACAAAACCTCCAAAATGTGGTTCGGGCAATAATTCTGCTATTTACCCAAGTCATAACTTGACAAAGTCATACAGAAGGTTCACTTCTCCAATACACTTTGCTCAGCCTACAGAACAAGCTGAACAAGTTCCTAGGAATCCCTCGCCTGCTAATCCTCGAAAAACAAAGCCCTTAACAGATTATTGACACAGCAAACTCAAGTAAGAACCTCAATGATACAATACAGGCCATAATCAGTTTGAAGTGCCAAAAACGCACATAGGTTTCGGTTTAGGGCTTCTGGTAATACAGAAGTCCAAACTTTTTGTGGCCAATAATCCACTTAAAAACCAAAACACATTTGTATCACAGCAATGTCATAAAAAGTCTATTGATCATGCAATATCCATCCATTGATGGATGGATAAAATCTCAGCTGGTTCAGCAGAGACTGGCCCAGATTCGATCCATTTATGGGCAGGCTGGTTGTACCAAAGTCGACCCATCTTGGGTACAACCAGCCTGCCTGATTTTTTAGAAGCGATTACTGCTGGTGGACAGGTAGTGAAAGGAAATCTCCTTAACGAAACAAAGATGGCAAATTAAAATATCCCAACGGGGTATAACCCTCAAAATCAAAAAGATTATTTTTATTTTTTGCCTTTCCTGGTACAATAAATAAGACAGTCAATCACCCACGCAGTGATGCAGCACATCAAACATATCATAATGACATAGGCAAGAATGATCAACTAGGTATTTTTGAAATACTAGACAACCCCTGAGCGACCTAGGGGTACAAGCCAGAGGTCCACCTATGTCGCCTAGGCCTTGGGGGGCCTACTGAGGGAGCCCATGGTTCAGGTGCATTACTGTAGTTCTATTTTAATGGAGCTAGCTACCTACATAAAATCCTGCTGGCTCTTAGCTCTTGAATCCCATAGTACTTTGCCCCCCCCCCCTGTTAATTTTGTTACAGGTACTTATATAGCGTTGTCAATTTACGCAGCTCTTTACATATATATTGTACATTCACAACCGTCCCTACCCTCAAGGGGCTTACAATCTAAGGTCCCTATCTCACATTCATACATACATACATACATACATATACTAGAGCCAATTTAGATAGGATTCAATTAACCTACCAGCAGGTCTTTGGAGTGTGGGAGGAAACCGGAGCACCTGGGAGGAAACCCACGCAGGCACAGGGAGAACCCTAGTGCTGCCATGCGGACGCGCTAACCACTGTGCTGTTCTAACCTTCCCCAAACTAAAAGATGTGTGTTTGGTTCACATCCCCCGTCAGAGATTTTTTAGAATATATATAATAAAAAATCTCCAATGGGGGATGCAAACCAAAAACACAAATCATATTATATATAAAAAAAAAAAAAAAAAAAAAAAAAAAAAAAAAAAAAAAAAAAAAAAAGTTGTGCTAGCACTATTTAAGTGGAGCTGGCTAGCCAAATAAAAAAAAAATCCTGCTATCTCTTGAATTCCATATTACTTTGCCCACCCCCTGTTCTAACCCTTCCCCTCACTGATAGATGTGTGTTTGGTTTGTGTCCCCCATCAGAGAGATTTCTCATCACTTCCTGTCCTGCAGGATAAATCTCCCCAGTAGGGAGAAAGGCAGCAGTATAGACCTGACAGAGGGTCTAACCTTTACCCGCTCTATCAAAAACACAATAAAAAAAAGTTATGGCTGGAGCTAAAACACATATTTTAAGGCATTTCCAAGTTTAAACTGGACCATTAACCAGTGATGACGTAGTAATAGGGGGTGGGAAGAGACACAAAATATTCAAGAGTGTCAGGTCTGGGGCTGCACAATAAAAATT
>BLSH010177841.1:92339-106213 GCA_018402905.1 Glandirana rugosa | reverse complement strand
CCCCCCCCCCCCCCCCCATTAAAAAAGGAAGGAAATAAAAGTGTCAGAGTTTAGTTTTCAGGATTTCAGCATGTGCAATGTGGTTTAATGGTTAGTGGACCAAACCCTTCCAAAAAAATAAAAAATAAAATAACGATGTGACTTAAGATATACTTTAAGTGCAGTAACCATAGCAACCATTTAACATCCTTCTTATACCCCCCTGACTTCAGTAGAGTGAATTCTGGTTGGTTGCTATGGCTACTACACGTAAATCACTTAAATGATAGCTCTCATTATTTCCTTTAAAAAAAAAAAAAACACCAACACATGCATTAAAAGTGCATTTTTCCATTTTTTTTTCATTGTGTTGCCATTTTCTATGTGTTTTCAGTTTGTTTGCCGCAGTGCATTTTAAGTCACTTCCTGTTAAGTTACTTGAGTTTTAAAAAAACTGTACACAAAGGGTCCTTGTACATGGAACGGATGTATGAACACCAGATTCCAGAAAATTCCTGCTTAAGGGCCGGTTCACACCACAATCTCTGCACTCCGGGTGCATTTCTGCATGCGTATTTATGATGTGTTTATTGTTTGTTGCGTTCCTGCGCGTTTCCCCTTTTTTCCCCCTCTCAATTGAGGACATATGCATTGCGGTGCGTTTTTGATGCGTCTGGTCTACTTTTGTTGCCTGCACTTTTGTGAACCAGGGCCATTGGAATTCATGTTAAACCCTGGCCATACATTTTTTTGGTTTTAATTATTTTACATTCGCTAAGACTGCAAGTAGGTATGAACAAGACAGAGCCTTGGGGCATTACCAGGCTCGAGGTAACAATTACAAACATCAACTTGTCATACCTTCTGTCAAGGCAGTAAAGACAGAGACACCAACTTGTGCTCAGCACTACTAAACATGTATGAGACATTCCGAAGGATGAAGATGTCATACAGGGACTGCATGGAAGACATTTAATGAAAACCTAGGAAAATGGAATTATTCCAAAAAGACAGTTAAACAGGTATTATCGTCATCGTGTTACGATATGCAGGGTACAAGTCACGCACCATGCAGGGTACAAGTCACGCACCATGCAGGGTACAAGTCACGCACCATGCACTTCACTCTCACATTCTTGGACATATACTGTAAAACCATTTCAGGATTACTAACCAGAGTTAGAGAAGGTTTGTGTCTCAGTCGTGGAGGCCTAATTGAGCCATATATTCCACACTTGGTGACATTTCCGTGGACACCCACGGGACAGATGGCTCATTTTGTAAAGCGGGACTACTGAGTTTATGAGAGCCTCAGTATTCAAGAGAGGGGGGACCATCAGACTTTCATTTTAGTACAATGGCTTTCCTGGCCTAGAAGAGTAACAGGCCAAGTAGAGTTCTGGTTGCTCTGGTGAAGGCCAAGTGATTCACAAAGCCTAGCAGACATACTTCAACCGTCACTGGGGTGGATATTAGTAGATAGGGTGTGGATAAAATGCGCAACCTCAGACCAAAAATCTTGTACTTGTGGACAGGTCTAAAACTGATGTAAAAAAATCAGCTGGGATACCTGTAGATCTCCGGTAATGTGGGGTGACCTCAGGATAAATTTTGTGCAAGTGTTGCAGCGTTAGGTGAGGCCTATGTAGTATGAATTGTATTAGTTGGTCTCTCGTGGCAACTGATTAGAAGAGGGTTATCCGAAACAAACATCCTCCCAGTCTTTTCCATTTAAATCTGGCACCTCCGCCTGGTATTTCAATCTGAAATGCTCTACACCAGTGGCCCATGGGCCGGATACACCCTTTGCTTACCTTTACTCCACTGACAGCAATGATGTAGCAACATCACCAACAACAATGGGGCACTATTCCTCCCATTGAGGTCAACAACGGGGCACCAATCTTCCCACTAAAACCAATCATAGTGCATTGGTTACTCCCACTGATACCAGGAGGTTTTCTATGCTTACTGACCACATTCTGGCCCCCCAAAGCCTGAAAGACAGTAAACTGGCCCTTTGTTTCGAAAGTTTGGAGATCCCTCCTCTACACCTATTACCCTGGCATGAGGGGAGGGATTGATGGCTGCATTATTAATTGTGATGTAAATGTCATGGAGAGGGCCACGGGCAGGGGGGATATTACTAGCTCGGTTTTAGAGATTTAGTTTAACCACTTAATGATCACGTCGCACACTTTTAGCACGTATTGCCGTCTATAAACAGCAATCCGCACACACGCAGCTAGAGAGCGAGCGTGTGCCGGCATGCTCTCGTGCCCGCCGCACGCTCCCTGAGCGGGGCCGTGGGTTGGGCGGACTCAATGTCCTCATTGAGTCCGCCCAACCCACGGCCCCGCTCAGGGAGCGTGCGGCGTGCACGAGAGCATGCCGGCGACCCACGATCATCTGTTAGAGAAGAAAAGCGGGGAACTGCCGATGTAAACACCGCGGTTCCCCGCTCTGTCAGGCTGCATGACAGATCTACTGATCCCTGTACTGGGGATCAGTTAGATCTCTTATGCCCCTGACAGCCCAGCCCCCACACAATTAGAACACGCCTAGGGAACACAGTTAACCGCTTTATTGCCCCCCCCCCTGCAGGTTAACCCCTTCCTTACCATTGACATTTATACAGTAATCAGTGGCTATTTACATTTCTGATTGCTGTATAAATGTCAATGGTACCAAAAAAAAAAGTATCAAAAAAAGTCTGACATGTCCGCCGCAATATCGCAGTCCCCATTAAAAAAAAAAAAAAAAAGCCATAAATGAATTCTCATGGTTTGTAAACACGGCACCTTTTGCACAAACCAATCAATAAAACATCAATTTTTTTTTTTACCACAAATATGTAGAAGAATATATATCAGCCAAAACTGATGAACAAAAATATGAATGAAAAATATTTTTTTGGACATTATAGCAAAAAACATATTTTTTTTTCAAAAATTGTCACTTTTTTTTGTTTAGAGCGGTGATCAGAAGTGATGCAAAGGTGATCAAATACCACCAAAAGAAAGCTCTATTTGTGGGAAAAAAGGACACCGATTTTGTTTGGGTACAACGTCACACAACCGCGCAATTGACAGTTAAAGCGATGCAGTGCTGAATCGCAAAAAGTGCTCTGGTCCTAACCGGGGAAATCCTTCCGGGGCTGAAGTGGTTAAGGAAGTGGTGGGACATCCATGCTGATATGTCAGTTAGCAAGTTAGTAATGCGAGAGAAGACTGAGTGAGGTGAGGAGTAGACAGATTTGGGTGTCATCGGCGTAGAGATGGTATTGGAAGCCGTGGGCGGTTATCAAGTGACCAAGGGAGGTGTAGATAGAGAAGAGAAGCGGTCCAAGAACAGAGGTGTATTGTGGCAGTACAAAATTGGGAGTAGTAGGCATGGTACCTGAAATTGCAGGTATATGAAGGAGTTGGGGAGACCAAATTGTTGTTTGAGTCCATCACTGCATTTCTGATGCAGAATAAAAATGCACTGCACCTGGTTTGAACCAGCATTTAAAAAAGTAGAGGTGGGCTGTATAATAAATGCACGTATTGGCGCATACACGAAAATAAAAACGCTTAGCTTTTCATGGGTTGTGTTGTATGCATGCATGTACGTGCGTATTTGTGTGTATATGCATAAAATACTGTAGAGAAACACAGATTTATTGTTTTTACTGATCTATACGCAGCACAGGTTTATGCATCATTGCATACAGGCCCATTAAAAACAAAAGGGCGCATTTAGATGAGAAAAAAAAAAAATAAATAAATAAAAAACGTTTTTAGGCATCCATATGCAAGGGGCTAAAAGGGTGTGTACGGGTTTCCAGATGTGTTTTTTTAGCGACAACAGTAATCAGTAGAATATTCCCCTGCGTTTTGCCTGCATTGTGAAACCCAACAATGCAAAAGAAATGAAAATGAGCCATGAACTAGGCCAACGTTTGTCACCAGCTCTTCAATCTCCTCAGCGGACTCGGAATGACACCATTACGGCCAGCGTGAGCCGAAGCATCCCTGCGATCCGCCAAATTATTCACATCATGAACACTAGCCTGGGCCGCTTCTCCTATTCATTATGGTAATACATTTAGGCAGACAACAGAACAGTAATTAAAAAGGAAGTACATTATTAATTAAAAACTCAACCGCAGGCCGCAGAGCTGACTCACAGCCCAAATGTCTGGGCCCCATCCAAAAAATAAGGTCAAGGCCCGCTGATGCTGGCAGACATATTGGAGGCAATTAAGAAAAGCCTGAGGGGAGACATTTGCATTATGCCTACCTCAGGAAGACAGGGGTCAGGGGGTGTCACAGAAATTAGTAATTTGCTTTATTTTAGCCAAGGCCGTCACTCACCTTCCTGAGGAAAAGAGGGTGACGGGGGGTACAGTGGGCTTGCAGGGAAAGCTTTATTATAGACCAGGCCGTCACTCACCTTCCTGAGGAAAAGAGGGCGACCATGGGGGCAGCGGGCTCACAGGGCAAGCTTTATTATAGACCAGGCCATCACTCACCTTCCTGAGGAAAAGAGGGTGACGAGGGGTACAGTGGGCTTGCAGGGAGAGCTTTATTATAGACCAGGATGTCACTCACCTTCCTGAGGAAAAGAGGGCGACCATGGGGGCAGCAGGCTCGCAGGGAGAGCTTTATTATAGACCAGGATGTCACTCACCTTCCTGAGGAAAAGAGGGCGACCATGGGGGCAGCAGGCTCGCAGGGAGAGCTTTATTATAGACCAGGCCACCACTCACCTTCCTGAGGAGAAGAGGGTGACGAGGAGTGCAGCGGGCTCACAGGGCAAGCTTTATTATAGACCAGGCCATCACTCACCTTCCTGAGGAAAAAAGGGTGACGATGGGTACAGTGGGCTTGCAGGGAAAGCTTTATTATAGACCAGGCCGTCACTCACCTTCCTGAGGAGAAGAGGGTGACCAGGGGTGCAGCGGGCTCACAGGGCTAATTCTGTAGTGCAGTAACCATAGCAACCACATAGAATCCATCTGGTATTCATTTTAGTTCAGCAGTGTGAAGTGGGTTGCGTTACCCATAGCAACCAGAATCCTGTTGTGCCTTTCCCAATGTAACTTTATTCTGTGAAGAGAATAGTAACCCATATCAACCAATAAGAACTCTGCTGATGGACCAGGACAAGACAGATTCTGACTAGTTGCTATGGGTTACCAATCTTATCTCCCTTTTCTCTGGCCAGAGTCAGCACTTTAAAGCAGAAGTAAAAGACAAAAGTGCTCTTTGATCGTGAATAGAGTAGTAATGAGTTGTAACTCAGGTCTTTTTTTGCCATCTGAGGCGATTTCCCTTTACTTCCTGTCCCATAACCACAACAGGAAATGGGAGGAAATCTCTCCAAAGTTTTTCCTGCGGGCAATTTTTTTTACGCAATTCCGCATGTCGCACATAGGACAGCTCATTCACTTCATTGGGATATCCTGTGCCCATATGTCACCCAAAAGAAGCTTCTGATCTTTTTTTTTGGGCAATAAGCTTCACACGCTTTTTAGAGGTGCATTTTGCTGCAATTGACGTGCGGTTCACATGGAAAAAAATAGCATTGCGTTTGGTGTGCTATTTTGCTACGATTGGATCTGGAATCGCTCCCAATCCACCCGTGATTCCAAATCGTCAAGCATAAATGGGGCCTAAGCTGTCGCCAATGGTGTGTGCGCTCCAGTTACAAGCCTGCGATGCAGGTACGCAATTGTTGGGTGTTAAGGGCCACCTGCCACATACACTATATTGGTCAAAAGTATTGGGACGCCTGCCTTCACATGCACATGAACTTTAATGGCATCCCAGTCTTAGTCCGTAGGGTTCAATATTGAGTTGGCCCACCCTTTGCAGCTATAACAGCTTCAACTCTTCTGGGAAGGCTGTCCACAAGGTTTAGGAGTGTCTATGGGAATATTTGACCATTCTTCCAGAAGAGTATTTGTTAGGTCAGGCACTGATATGGATCTGTATAGATCTTTATTATATTGTGGAAAACCCATATAGTATTGAATAGCTTTGCCTCTATTTTTAGCAGGCCATCCTCCATGTTTATAGTTTTATTTTTTTGTTTTTTTAGTTCTTATTATATAGAGCAAAACTAAATGGCTAACCTCTCACCCATGTACTAAACCGCTGGTGTTACTTTCACACATATCCATTTTTACAATACACGACCTGACTGTAAGCTGATAGAGAAGATTTTGTTTTTGATGTTATGGTCAGAAACAGGAAGGAAGGCTTGTCAAGGGCTGTGCGGTTTTGTGCGACATGGAGACAGCACAAATAGTACAGAATTAGACACTTGTTTATATCGAAGAAGTAGCTATATATTGTGATTTTGAACACCGGAAACTTTGTGTATATGATGTTCAAAGGCTGCCCAGCCCTAAAGAAAAAGCCTATGGGACTTAAAAGGAAGCCTCCATTTTATTTTTTATTTTTTTGGTTATACTGTAGATGTGAAAGAGGTCAGCTTCAAGTGAATCTAAAACCAATCACCACATCTCATGAAAGCTTCAACATGTTAATAAAATTTATAAGGATTGCCATCTATGCTTATGCAGCTTTCAATAAAAGAATCCTAGGTAACCAGAGCATGAAAGAGGAGCTTCAGCCAGAATATACAGAATCTCACAAAAGCGAGTACACCCCGTACATCTTTTCATGTGACAACACTGAAGAAATGACACTTTGCTACAATGTAAAGTAATGAGTGTACAGCTTGTATAACAGTGTAAATTTGCTGTCCCCTCAAAATAGCTCAACACACAGCCATTAATGTCTAAACCGCTGGCAACAAAAGTGAGTACACCCCTAAGTGAAAATGTCCAAATTGGGCCCAAAGTGTTAATATTTTGTGTGGCCACCATTATTTTTCAGCACTGCCTTAACCCTTTTGGGCATGGAGTTCACCAGAGCTTCACAGGTTGCCACTGGAGTCCTCTTACCCTCCTCCATGATGCCAGAATAGAGCTGGTGGATGTTAGAGACCTTGCACTCCTCCACCTTCCGTTTGAGGATGCCCCACAGATGCTCAATAGGGTTTAGGTCTGGAGACATGCTTGGCCAGGCCATCACCTTTACCCTCAGCTTCTTTAGTAAGGCAGTGGTCATCTTGGAAGTGTGTTTAGGGTCATTATGTTGGAATACTGCCCTGCGGCCCAGTCTCCGAAGGGAGGGGGATCATGCTCTGCTTCAGCATGTCACAGTACATGTTGGCATTCATGGTTCCCTCAATGAACTGTAGCTCCCCAGTGCTGGCAGCACTCATGCAGCCCCAGACCATGACACTCCCACCACCATGCTTGACTGTAGGTTCCAGTAATCCATGTCCTTAGTCTGCTTGTCTTTAGCCAACTGCGGGCTTTCTTGTGCATTATCTTTAGAAGAGGCTTCCTTCTGGGACGAAAGCCATGCAGACCAATTTGATGCAGTGTGCGGCGTATGGTCTGAGCACTGACAGGCTGACCCCCCACCCCTTCAACCTCTGCAGCAATGCCAGCAGCACTCATACGTCTATTTCCCAAAGACAACCTCTGGATACGACGCTGAGAACGGGCACTCAACTTCTTTGGTCAACCATGGCGAGACCTGTTCTGAGAGGAACCTGTAATGTTAAACCGCTGTATGGTCTTAGCCACCGTGCTGCAGCTCAGTTTCAGGGTCTTGGCAATCTTATAGCCTAGGCCATCTTTATGTAGAGCAACAATTCTTTTATTTCAGATCCTCAGAGAGTTCTTTGCAATGAAGTGCCATGTTGAACTTCCAGTGACCAGTATAAGAGAGTGAGAGCGATAACATCAAATTTAACACACCTGCTCCCCATTCACACCTGAGACCTTGTAACACTAACGAGTCACATGACACCAGGGAGGGAGAATGGTTAATTAGGCCCAATTTGGACATTTTCACTTAGGGGTGTACTCACTTTTGTTGCCAACGGTTTAGACATTAATGGCTGTGTGTTGAGTTATTTTGAGGGGACAGCAAATTTACACTGTTATACAAGCTGTACACTCACTACTTTACATTGTAGCAAAGATCTTGATAATCCCACCATCGGCTGCCACTGCATTCCAACATGTCGCCAGGTAACACAGAACTCGGTGGTCACAGGCTAGATTAAATCTTAGAGGATTCTACATATAAAAAAGAAGTAAGGAATATCTACAGCCTCCCTCATATCAGATCGTCTAATTCCAGGTCTATTCTGCAGTCACAGCTATTCAAGAATCCTCTTTATTCTTTTTCCTCTCTTTCCAAATAGATTTAATCAACCTCATTTTTTTTTTTTTTGTTTTAAATAACTCCATCTCGCAAGTTTCCATGACAACAGAAGCAGCTAATGCATGACTATGAAGAGTTTTCCCCACCCATCACAACACCTCCAAGAAACCTCTGCAGTTACATTTTAACTACCACTCATCCAACCCCCAACAAGTGACTGCATGAGAGAGGAAGGAGGAGTACAAATCATGCTAAAAATATTTATTTTTATATTTTTAACAAAGATATGGATGGACTTTGCATTCAACCTTAATTTATCTAAAAAAAAAAAAAAAAAAAAAAAAAAATCCAAATATTGTTGCTGAAAGCCATGATGAGGACTGTTGGTGTATGTAGACCGTATGGCATTAGATTTATCCCATATGGTGATCTTGAAAAGGTCAGCAGTGCAGTCATCACTGGAAAACGTTTGGACTTTTTTGAAGCCCAACTGAACTTTTTAGGCCTCATACACTCCATAGAAAAAAGGAGCTGCACAGGCACTACCAATGCCAGGGAAAAAAACTGCTGTAAAAAAAAAACAAAAAAACGTGCTTTTTTGCAATGGCGTTAAGGCGCGTTTAGTCGCATTTCTCTGCCTCTATTCAAAATCATTGGTTCCCATTGATTTGAAAAGAAGTCGCACAAGAAGTCAGATCATGATGATCTGACTTGCGGTGCAACTTGTGTGATGAGGATCTCAACGGGGAAGAAAAAAAAAAAAAAAAAAAAAAAAGTGTCAAGAAATGAAAATGCTACACAGGTTTTTAAAGTATTTAAAAAAAAAAAAAAAAAAAAGCCTGACGCTCCTAAAAGCAGCTGTAAAACGCCCATGTGTATGATGAGGCCTTAGTTTAAACTGATTAAATGCATCAAAAAAAAAGTGTGATCACATCCATACAGTTGGTTTAAAATTGAATGAAGTAGAAGAGTCTAATCGGCCAGCACTCTGCAGATAAAGACCAGAGGTCTGACATACCCTTTGCTATATCAGATCTAGAGGTCTCCAATCAGCTTGAACCTATGAGCCCATTGTAGCATCTATAGGTGTGACCTAGCAGGGGGCATGAAGAGAGACAAAGCTTACTGAAGCCCGCTAGTCTCCAGCATGTTAAAAAACAGTTGGCACTCTGTGTTTAACCCCTTAGTGCTGCATCCGGGTGTCCAAGTGGGCTTTAATGCCCAAGAGGCTTCTGTATCTTGTGACTGCTGTGATTGGCTCTTGCAGCAGTCACATGGTCAGGAGGCTGTCCTGCTTGCTCTTGATCAGAAGTCTGGACCAAGAACTGTCAGTGACAGCTCGGTTGGTGTGCTGGGAACGTGCCAGCGGCTGGGTACAGTTTTCAAGATGTACATTGAGGGCAACTGATCCGGAAACTGCTAGTGAGCCCTGAGGCAATAATAAGTTGGATCGTGATAAAAGTGTCAAAGTAATTTAGAAAAACAAAATAGGATTGGTGTAGAAACTTCTCCAGAGAAGAGGTCCATATCTTAATGGCATGAGTCCCATGGAGTAGGAGGGGTTATACGAACTGAACTCTAGGAGAAGGCTACGCTGAGGCACATCCAACTGCTCTGAGGAGATTCCAACTTAAAGTGGTTGTATACTCTCCTATCCTTTTCAGCTAAGGAAGCTGACATCTTAGCCTCTGTTTAATCTGCAACTGCCATGATGCTGCACATGTGATCCATTATGACACCACCCATTGGATGGTTTGCTAGTTTGGTTGAGAGCACAACCAAGGAGACAGCTAGCATTTCCAGCATGCCGGGAATATTAACTCTTTTTTTACACTATCAAAATCGATGGGTAGACAACCGCTGTGAGTTTCCGTGTCTTTTATTGGGGGGGGGGGGGGGGGGCGAGGTATTGGTTATTAGTTGGTCATAAATGAGCCTATGCTTCTCAGCAGTCATGGGGCTTTAAGAAATGCTCAATTCTCAAAGATCTTTAGCCTTATATGCACCCTGTGCAACCCTCTCTCTCGGAATCCATATTTCATCCTTCCTACATCTTTTTTGGACCTCCACTGATGTCATCAATATATCCCACATATGCCAAGTTTCCTTTCAGAGCAGACAGGCTATCACAAGAGTGGGTGCCAGAGGGAGCTTCAACCATGTGCTCTGCAGATCCTGGCATAGCGAGGATACAGAGAATGCACCAGCAACTGGGCATGCGCAGTTCTGCATCATAAGCTAATATAAAGGTCTAAAACCCAAAACCGTAATGTTCTGGATAACTTGAGAACAATAATTTAATAGAATGTATGATGCACCTGGATATAGGGTAAAGTATAAATGGGGAGTTTAGGTATGGATTATGATAGTGTGTTATTTAGTGCCAACAGTTTGTGTGGTGCTTTACAATACAAAAAGGGACAATACAGTTACAATACGATTCAAGACAAGAGGGTTAGGAGGACCCTGTTCAAAAGAGCTTACAATGTTAATGAAAGGAAAAGGGATATAAAAAGGTAATACTTGTGCAGGGAAAAGTTTTTAGGTGGAGGTGGGATAGGCTTCCCCGAAGAGATGAGTTTTAATGGATCTACAGCACACAGAGTAGAAGATGGCTGGACAAAACGGAGTACAACTTTCCAGAGGATGGGAAGAGGCTCTGGAGAAGTCCTGAAGGTGGACAGAGAAGGGGATGGCTGGACAAAATTGGAGTACAACATTCCAGAGGATGGGGAATAGCTGGAAAGATTGGGGTAAGGGGTTCCAGAGGATAGGGGAGGCTCTAGAGAACTTCTGCAGGGGAGCATGAAGTAGGTGATGAGAGCGTTAGAGAGTGGAAAGTCTTGTGAGAAGCAAAGGATTGTTTGGGTGATATTTTCAGATGAGGTTGGTGATGCAGCTAGTGGAAGAGTTGCAGATGACTTTGTATACTGTGATTAGTATTTTGAACTTTATATGTTGGGCAAGCTGAAACCATTCATGGGATTGGCAGAAAGGCGCCATGGCCGCTGAGTGGTTGGTAAGGTGGATGAGTCTGGCAACAGCATTCATGATAGACTGAAGGAGGGAAAGCCTAGTGGTAGTCCAACATGGAGGAAGTTGCAGTAGTTGAAGCGAGAGGTAATAGGGGGTGAATTAGTAGCGTGATGGTGTCGTTGGATAGAGAGGGGCATATTTTGAAAATGTTAAGGAGGTGAAGGTGGAAAGTCTTGGACAGCAATCGGATTTGAGTCTGAAAGTTGAGGTCAGAATCCAGAAATAAACCTAGCACCCTGTCTTGAGGGACGGTTGGATTGTTGATCTTGATGGTAAAGTCGGCAGAGCTCAGTTTCAGATAGATTTAGTTTTAGGAAGTGATGTGACACCCATACTATGTCAGTCAGTTATTAAGTTAGTTATGCAAGAGGAGATCTAAGGGGTGAGTAGAGAGATGGAGAGATAGACTTGGATGCCATCAGCATAGAGATGGTATTGGAAGCCATAGGAGGTTATCAAGTGACCAAGAGAGAGGTTGTAGACAGAGGATAGAAGGGGTTCGAAGACACAACCTTGGTGCCTATGGAAAGAGCAAGAGAAGAGCAGGAGGTAGGAGGTATGCCACACTGAAGGAGCACTTAGATAAGTAAGAAGAGAACACTTTATTTCTTAAAAGAGCGAGCCTGTTTATTAAACTAGGGTCTGTGCTGGGATTTAGGTCCAAAAGGTGGAATTTTTTTCAAAGAGATTGTTCGTTGTGCACGGTGCCACTGCCATGGAACACTCTCCTCTAGGACCCTTCATGTTTTCACCTACACGTGCCTGCCAACCATTCCCAACTATAAAAAGCCCAAAACAGAAATAAGACAGCCAAGATTTCCAGTCGACAAGAAGCAATCTTTAAAAAGATAAGGACGTCAGACGTTCAAAGCTGATGTATTTTCAGTGTCTGCTCATTTTCCTCCCCTCGCTAATTACCGCTGCGCAGAGAGGAAGGCAGCATAGCCTTTGATCCCAATCCAGCTTATGAATATTCAATGCCGAGCGCTGTGTGCCAGCATCTACCTGTACTCAAGAGGGACATTCCTGTACACCTTCATCTCTAAAAATGAAATCAATTGGAAGGCATGTATCAAAAGCTAACGAAAGAAAGGGGGGGGGTGATAAGTTCTTCATATTGCACTGTAAATCACAAACAAGAGGTTTAAAAATTAATTTTGATGTATTCCCCCATCTGACAAAGATGGCAGTCATAGCACAGGATGAAAAAAAATAAAATAAAATAAAAAATCAGGTCTCTTTTCCCTTTTAAATTAATGCGGAGCAACCAACTGTGGAAAAACAGAGATTTTTAACCACTTCTATCAAAACCTTGACCTCCACAGAAGAAAGCTTCATGACCATGGAGTAATGGCCTCTGCTCTGCATCTGCACACTTGAATTAATCAAATCTCAAGCTATCCCAGGATCCAGCAAAGTGCTCACCCGAGCCATTCCTTCCCTCCATTTTCTGTCCCTGGCAAAGGTATCTCAACTGTGGCACCCGGCTGTGACAGCTTGCTGCTTCACAGCCGGATGCCCACTACGCACGTGTGAGTTGCGCTGCCCATTGTGGATGGTCCTGCAGTCTTCTGGGACCGGTCATGAATACCAGAAGACTGTAGGGAGGGGGAGAGGAGAACTGTAATGCAAGTACCTGACCTGATATGATTCCCTTGGTCTCTGCGGTATCACAAAGTAGTTGAAAGATAGGGGTGGGCGACATGTCCCAATTCACGGCCTCGCCCTGCACTCTTACTGCATGCTGGAGTTGTACATAGGGGTACCACCTACTGGCTGGGAGTCCAAATCTAGTCTGCAAGTCATTAAATGATGCCAATTTGCCATTGTAGAAAATGTGCGATAACATTGTTACCCCATAAGCAGGGGAGGGCTGGCAGCCTTAGGCCTGGGGGGCAAGTCCAGTCAAGTGGCCCATTGAACCACCAAATCAGCTCACCATCCATGCCCCCCCCCCCTGCCTGCAGTTAGTTTGTGGCTGCGCCCCTGCTTCCTTCCTCCACAAGAAGAAAAAACCTAGTTAGACTTACCGGTGACGGTATTTCTAAGAGCCTTTCAGGACAGCACCATGGAGAAAGCGTAGCTCCACCTCTTACAGGAAACACTGCCGTGTCAACGCCCCTTTAAAAGCGGCTGCTTCCACCATGCCCTCAGTCGTACCCCCGTTTTCCTCCGACATACTGGAAGATATAAATCAGAGACATCATATGCAAGTTTAGTCATACATATCCCACCAAAAACTAGGGCGGGAAGTAGCTGCTGTCCTGAAAGGCTCTTAGAAATACCGTCACCCTCGGTGGTCACCCTCATAATGGTGTGAGATGTTCCCGTCACCGTTGAAGGACCCGACTCTTCCGTCCCCGGAGCGGCCTCGTCTAGACATTCCGTCGGTGAACCAGGTCGAAGAGATGGAAGTACTCTGTGATGTCCGACCTAGAGAACAGCCGTCGTCTGGTCAGGAAACCTTCCTTCCAAGACGTTCGACACCAGGGTGGGACTTCATTCACGAACCACTAGTAGAGGTACCACGACAGGACTTTCCGCTCTCCTCTTTTTGGATCAATCTGAATGGCCACTGCCATAAAGATTCTCGGAAAGTCCTGTCGTCGATGAAGGGCGGGA
>BLSH010177841.1:38656-59088 GCA_018402905.1 Glandirana rugosa | reverse complement strand
AAAAAAAAAAAAAAAAAAAAAAAAAAAAAAAACACAACACACACACACACACACACACACACACACACACACACGGGTTATAACCCTCCCTTAATCTATCCAAAAGGAAAAAAAAATGGAAGTTTTGCCTATAGTTCTACTTTAAGTCTAGGGTGCCTCCGCTCCATGAACAGCCAATGCTCCCCTCTACTCCGGCAGTGGGCTGCCCCTCAAGGGCCTCACGCCATGGGCTCTGCATTAAACTTGATGATGTCAGAGAACCTGGAGCATGGGGGAGAAGAGGCTGCGGGGAGCAGCCTTACAGCCAGTGGGAGCGGAGGATCGAGTAAGTAAAGTCCCCTAGACCTAAATAAGCATTTAAAGCAGAAAAGCAAAAAAGGGACACCAATTCCCCACCCCCCTCCCTAACATTTTTTTTTAACTTTTTTTTTTTTTTTGGACAGGTATTTGCTCCCACTTTGTCAATTCTTGCCTAGGTGAGAACGGCGTACACTTCGGCACACCCCCTGCCGGCAGTCTCCTAGGGCACGTCACACATCCCAAGAGGCTGCAGGACCAATCCCGTCGTGCTGTGATGTGGGTTCTGTGATGTAGGTTCTGTGATGTGGGTTCTGTGATGTGGGTTCTTGCACCTGCACAGTGGGGAGGCGAAAATGGCGGCACCAAAGATCCGTGGCAGTAAGAGGTACCGGCTGTGGGAAGACAGCGCTGGACCCCAGACCTCAAATTTTTTTTAAAAAGTCAGCAGCTACAGTTTTTTTTTTTTTTTCTCTTAAAGAGTAAAGTTCCTCTTTGACCCTTGCAGTGCAGGGGCAGCCCCCACCACAAAAGGGAGGATTTTTATTGCATGTATGTAAACCCGAGCAATGAACTTCTCCTATTTGTTTCCTTCCTGTCTGTTACATATACCATTAAAAGCATTTTGCTAGATCTGGTCAATTACTCCAAAAAAAAAAAAAAAAAAAAAAAAATTACCGGTTACACTTGCTTTAGCTTCAACACACAATAAAAAAGTGAAGTATGGGTCTCATCCCCCCCCCCCCCTTTATACTTACCTCTGTGGATGCTGCATCTGTCCCCCGACTCCTCTGCACTGAAAACCGAGCATCACTTGGTTGTCAGAGCTCCATGAGAGAGCTGCAGACCGTCAGTCACAGCTCTCTGCTCTTCTCCCTCCACGCTCATTGGAGCGCTGAGCTGTGGAGAGGGGCGTAGCGGTCGGTCACAGGAGCGCAAAACAAAAATTGCACTCCTGTGATCCATAGAAGAAGCCCAGCCAAACCAAGCTTTGGCTGGGCTTCTCCTTTAAGCGCTAGTTTACACTTGCTTCAAAACATGGATTCGGGGACGCTTTGTTAAATACTCCATGTAGCTTTAGTGGTGATTCAAAGTGTCTTCAAACCCGCCATAGAAATCTATGATAAGCATCGTCGAAGGAACACCAAAGCACCAAAAGCACCATGGCAGCGCGGTCAAAAGCACCATGGCAGCGCGGTCAAAAGCACCATGGCAGCGCGGTCAAAAGCACCATGGCAGCGCGGTCAAAAGCACCATGGCAGCGCGGTCAAAAGCACCATGGCAGCGCGGTCAAAAGCACCATGGCAGCACGGTCAAAAGCACCATGGCAGCACGGTCAAAAGCACCATGGCAGCACGGTCAAAAGCACCATGGCAGCACGGTCAAAAGCACCATGGCAGCACGGTCAAAAGCACCATGGCAGCACGGTCAAAGCACCATCGCAGCACGGTCAAAGCATCAAAAACACATCAAAAAAGCATGTTGAAGCGGTAGGTGCTTCGATGATGCTACGGTGGTGCTTCAAGCAAGCTTTGTCATATACTTCTATGGAGGCTTTGAAGCACCACTAAAGCGATGGGGTATAATTTTTGAAGCAAGGCAAAAGCAAGATGTAAACAGGACTGTAAGCGAACCATTTTATTTAGTGACAGGACCTTTGACTGGCGTTCAGAGAGCTTTAATAAAGCGTGTCCCAAGCCATGTTTTGAAGCAAATGTAAGCTTGCCCTTAATCTGCCAGAAATGCAGGAACTTCCTCTCCATCAACTGTTCTCAGTTACAATGTTCCCTGCTATCTCCAAGAACTACACAACACTTCTGTATGTTCTAAAGACAAAAAGGAGGGGGGGGGGTGTGTTCTGTCGTCCTAAACCACTTCCTGTCCTAGGGTGACAACTCTGTTGTCACCTCCATAGATACAGCACAGTGAGCAGGTGTCACCTTAGGACAGGAAGTGTGTTACTGGCAGGATCACCAGAATATAAAAGTAAAATAGAAAGCCTGAAAAAAATAACGCCAAGTCAGACACCTCATCTAAGGACCAGTAAGCTGCAATGGATTCGATTTTTGTTCTTGCCTTTGGATATACTTGAAATCACCCTGGGAGCATGCTGGCTCTTAACCTTCAGCCAAAAGCGGTGCGTCAGGAAAGACGGGTAATACAATGTTACGAGGAAATGTAGACACTAGAAGCATTTTTTTTTTTGGTTTATGGGTGACCTTTAATGGCTGACCATGCTGGGACATGTAGTCCTCCTGTATCTGAAGCACCATAGATTGCCATAACCTGGTGTAGCTGCTCCTATCAGGAAATGCCGAGGTCTGGGCTGCACAAAGCAGGTGTCTTCCTGGCAGCGAATAATACCGGTTATATGGAAACACTTCTAATTACTATTACTTTTACAGGCATCACAGTTGCCAAAACACATCACAATGTGGATACAAGCAGGATCCAGGGAAGTCAAAGTTCTCCTGGAAGGGAAGCATAAGCTCGGTTCACACCGAATGCAACTTTGAAAAATCGCACTACGCAGCAGAGACTGAACCAGGCAGCCAAGAACTGCACAGGCACCAGGATTAGCCCTTGTTCACACTGAAGCGACTTGCGACACAAAGTTTCATTACAAGTAAAAACACATTTCAATGGAGACCATTCCAAACAATGGGACTCAAGTCACAGCGACTTTTAAAAAGGTCCCTGCACTGTTATGACGCAACTTGGAGTTCCGTAGATTTTAATGTTGTATGAAAGTCGCAAGCAAGTCACACTGGAAATCGTGCAACAATGAGGTTGCAGCAGAGGATTACTCCGAGCGGGCATCTCAGTCTAGGAAGTCGATCGCGACCCTGGATGATGCCTGAACATATACGGCGCCTTCCTTCTGGAGAGGAAAGCACATAAGGGCCTTGTCAGGGGGGGAGACCTGTGATTTCTTTGCAGGGTGGATTTGATTTAAATTAAGTCGATTTAAATCACTAGTAAAAAAAACTTGATTTAAATCATCTCTGTCCCCAGCAGCTCCTCCTCTGACCCGCTGTTGACTCAGTGACAGCCCCATTCACTTTAATGGGACAGCTGGTGATGCAGCAGTGACACAGCAAGGTGAGAGACGTGGCGGCAGCAGGTGAGTGGGTGCCCGCTAACAGGCGCTGCCATGATGGATCTGAAATGGCAGGTGCTCTTTAAATGTAAGGACTTATTCTTGCTGGTAATTAAAATCTTTAATATTTGCAAACAAAATGAAGGTTTCTTATTTGGAATAATAAGCTGTCAGGTTAGTAATACAGCAATATCAGAACCCGATTCAATCATACAGTTTGTAGTGTACATAGATTTGCAAAGCAATGGGATAATGGAATATTCCTGAACTTTGTTTTATCTCATGGTTACTGTGACATTGTGTGAATGCATCAATGCAGTGCATGTTATCTCAGCTCGCATTCATTGAATGAGTTTACCGAAAATGTAAATATTGCATTATACACAACTAAGCTCCATTTCATGCTGAATAAACTAAATTATTAATGTCTCTTAAATAGAAAACTCTTCAGATTTTTAAACCAAAAAGCATTTTATTAAAATAAATGTTGATAAATAAAGTTTTCTTTGTATTATAAATAATTCTAATATTATCTAAAATAAATAATATCCACTTGCAGACCGCCCACCCGCAATGTACTGCAGATAAGCGACTCCTACAGAAAAAAAGCCACGTACTGCCTGCTTCCATGTTTAGGGCAAGGGCACACGTGACCCCCCCGCCCCCACACCCACCTGTTGTGATTGCACACAGCGGGAGTCTGTCAGGTCCCACCCAATGATTCATGGCCAGGACCTGCTGATCAACTGTGTCCAATCACAACACAGAACCCTGTGTTGACAATCAACACAGAGCTCTGTACAGAGGGAATGACCTCTCTGTGTCTTATCCCAGGGATAAGAAACAAAAGATATTTAGTAAAAATCAGCACATAATACACACATTTAACTCTTTGATTACCCTGAAATGTTAACCCCTTCCCAGCCAGTGTCATTAGTACAGTGGCAGTGTATGGTAATCACTGTATTCGTGTCACTGGAGAGGTCAGTGGGAGCTAGGCAGTTCCCCCCAGTGTCAGTTAGTGTCAGATTGGCCGCCGCACTATCACTGTCCCACTAGTAGTCGCTGATCAACACCATTACTAGTATAAAAAAAAAAAAACATAAAAATTCTAGCATACATAGCATGTAGACGCTGTACCTTTCACACAAACCAATCAATACACACATGGCTTTTTTCACCAGACATGTAGCAGAATAAATTTTGGCCAAAATTTAAGAAGAATTTTGATTTTTTTTCCCCCAAATTGTGGGTCTTTTTTTGTTTATATTGCAAAAAAAAAAAAAAAATAAAAAAAAAAAAAAAACACAGTGGTGATCATGTACCACCAAAAGAAAGCTATTTTTGTGTACTAAAAATTTTATAAAATTGCATTTGGGTACAGTGTTGTATGACCGAGCAATTGCCAGTTACAGTAGAGCAATGCTGAATGCCAAAGTGCAAAAAAATGCCCTAGGCATGAAGTGGGGGTAAAACCTTCTGGAGCCGAGATGGATAAAAAAATAATACATTATCATCATCAATAATAATACTAATATTATCAATAATAAAAATACTAATATTATATCATCAAAAATACTAATAAAAAGAATATTCTATTAACATTAATAATATTAGATCAATAATAATAATAATAATAATATACAGCTAGTTTGGATTTTTGTTAATCAATAAAAGGGACAGGACTGCAGAAGCCCACCAATGCCGGCGGTTGCTTCTCGATCATCAATCACTGATCAATCGGTCTCCCATCAATCAATGCGTCGCACTACATTACATTTTAGCGGAACGGCAGAAGACGCCCTTCGCTTCCCAAGAGGTTTTGCAGCAGCTGTGCCACTGATCAGTGATGTCCAACTAATGCGGCTTCCTATCTGTATCCAGATCTGGGCCACTCGGATTAAATTTGCCCCGCAGTAAAAAATCTGTCGGCGGCCCCCGGGAGTGGGTCAGATGGAGGCACGGTTGGCTGGGCGGCAGTCCTGTGTGGGAGGGGCACAGGCTGCATCCTATAAAGTCACATTGTAACGATTCTCAGGGACAGAGAGTAGCGGCTCTGTGACCCCACGTGGGGCGCCCCACTTCCGAAAAGCCGGTAGCGCCTAAACGCTAAACCAATCATTCTTCGCCACTTTCTGGACCAGAACGAAGGTTTGTAAATCGGTCGCAGATCCTCGCTGTTGCTGAAATTTAAAAATCGATTGTTTCCGCCATGCAAGGCAAATTTCAGCCCCCCGGGAATGAATCGCTCTCCGCGTTCTATCAGATTTAAAAACACTTTTGACGGTGACTGCACATTGATGGTTTGTTGCAATTAAAGTTTGCCACATGTTTTTTTATACTTCTAAAAATGCAGGAAGAGGAACAAGACTTCCCTGCAGCTGAAGGAGTGAGACTCCAAGTTGAAATAATAAAAAAAAAAAAAAAAAACAAAAAAAACAAAACAAAAAAAAAAAAACACACACACATACACAAGGCGGGGGTCCTCCTATCACCTGAACCCCCCAAAGGACAGAATAAGTTGGCAGTCCAACCTTCCAAGAGGATCCTCCTTGTGATTTTTTTTTTCTATCAAGAATGCAGCAAGAGGAACAAGGCTTCACTGCAGCTGGAGGAGCGAGACTCCAAGTTGAAATAAAAAAAAAACAAAAAACATAATAAATAATAATAATAATAATAATAATAATAATACGGCGGGGGGTCGTCACCAGAACCCCACAAAGGACAGAATAAATTGGCAGTCCAACCTTCCTATCATTTTTTTTCTAGCAAGAATGCAGCAAAAGAAACAAGACTTCCTTGCAGCAGAAGGAGTGAGACTTGCAGTCTATGGCGGGGGGATCTGGTCACCAGGACCTTTAAAAGACAGGGACCTAAAGGGGACCCCCATCCCTGAAAGGATGAACAGAAAGGGAAATAAATGGAGGGAGTGGGAATGTTCAGCTGCTGATCATCAGATAAAAATAAATATTGAATAACCGACAACAACAATAAACTTTATCTGTAACAAATAAACAGACAATATTGATCTTTATCCGATGATCAGCGCCTGGCCAATCCCACTCCCTCCATTTTCCACTTTCTGTACTCATTGGGAACCTTCCTGTGATTTTTTTTTTTTTGTGATCAAGAATGCAGCAAGACGCACAAGACTTCCTTTGCAGCAGAAGAAGTGAGACTCCACACTAAGTAAAAAAAAAAACACAGCGAGGGGAGGATCTTGACCTCAGAACCCCGGAAGCACAGAATGAGCGGGGGTCCAATCTACTCATCTGGACCCTTCCCATGACTTTTTTTTTTTTTTTTATGATCAAGAATACAGCAAGAGGGACAAGACTTCCTTTGCAGCAGAAGAAGTGAGACTCCAAATTTACAATATCTATCCATCAGTAGGAGGCTCTTGTCACTAGAACCCCTCAAAGCACAGAATTAGCTGCTACTCCGTCCCATTCAAATTGACGTCTGTGTATTTTTTTATATAGGAAGAAAGCATTGAGAGGGACAAAACTTTTTCTGCAACGGAAAAAGTGAGACTCTCCATCAAAAAAGAAAATACAGGGTGATCATTTTGTCACCAGAACCCCCAATGGACAGAATAAGCTGCTGGTCCAACCTCTTCAGCGGGACCCTCGCTATGATTTTGTTAAAAGAATGCAGCAAAAAGGAACCAAGACTTTCTTTGCAGCGTAAGAAGTGAGACTTTCGGGAAACACACAGCAGGGGGATCTTTGTCATCAGAACCTCCACAAGACGGTGACCCAACCTACTCATTGGGCCCTCACTGTACAGATTTTTTTTTTTTTTTTTTAAATAAAAAATGCAGCAAGAGGAACAAGACTTTGTCTGTGGCAGAAGAAGTGAGACTCCAGGTTTAAATAAATAAAATCCAGCAGGAGGGAGGATCTTGTCACCAGAAGGATAGAATAAGCTGGGGGGGGGGTTCTGGCGACAAGACCCCCCCCCATATTTTAACCTGGAGTCTCACTCCTCCTGCTGCAAAAAAATACAACAGGGGGACGTTTTTGGAGCTGGAGGTCCAATCTAGGATTTGGTAGCAATGGGCTGACCCCCCCCCCCATGTGACAGCAGCCCAGATGTTCTGGAGGGGCGATCCCAAAATGCAGAGGTCACGGGGGGGGGATGGGGTCACCTGGGCACCCACAGGGCTTAGCCGGTCCAGCACACAGCCTGCCAAATCCAGGATTAAAGGGGACATCCCATAAGAAGGCTGCACCTCCAGGATCTGTCCCCGGCTCACAGGCTGCCTCCCCCCACCCACCCCGCTATGGAGCCGTCCATGTCCCCCCAGCGCTCCCCTTACCTGGCGGCAGGATGGTGCAGCGCTCACACGTCCGCTCAGGATGAGCCCTTTGTGCGCTCTGCTCTCTCTCCGCTCTCCCAGCGGCAGCAGCCAGCCCATTCCTCCCTGCCCAGTACTGATGTCAGCGCAGACCGGGAGGGGCGGGGCCGACAACAGCGCCCAGCCAGTGGCGGCGCGGGAGGGCGTGCTTGTTGAGGGGGGGGCGTGGCTGGGGCTCAGCGCTGTCCTGGGAGAGGAGTTCATTCACTGTCACCGGACACAGGGGCAGCGGGCAGCCAATCAGAGCGCGTTCTGAGCACAAGGGGGCAGCGGGCAGCCAATCAGAGCGCGTTCTGGCCACAGGGGACACCAGTAGAATAAAGCTTAGCACAGTGCAGGGCAGGCTGCATTCTTCTCTATCTGTTTTCACCCCAATGCATTTTCAGGTCTCATGCACACAGGCGTATAAATGATGCTGCATTTTTTCTAGCAGAACTTGGCAGAAAATAATGCCTTGTGGTGTTTTAAACCGGGTGTTTACCCATTTTGTTTACTTTTACCTACAGGTGAGCCTATAATGAGACTGACCTGTGGGTAAAATGAATATCCCCTAAACCTGTATGGTTTGGAAGATAATTCCCCCTCTAATCCGCTGCGGCGTTACGGCGCATGCACCGTGCACATTACAAGGCCCAGCAAAGGCCCGCCACATTTTTGATGCAGTTCAGTGCATTTTCCCCCCTCTTTTTTTTAATCTTAAACAGGGCCGGCTCTACCACTAGGCGGCCACCTAGGGCGCACTATCTCTATATAGAGCCCCTCTCTATATACAACCCTAGCCTGTCTATATACTACCCTACCCTGTCTATATACTACCCTAGCCTGTCTATATACTACCCCAGCCTGTCTATATACTACCCTAGCCTGTCCATATACTACCCTAGCCTGTCTATATACTACCCCAGCCTGTCCCTATACTACCCTACCCTGTCTATATACTACCCTAGCCTGTCTATATACTACCCCAGCCTGTCTATATACTACCCTAGCCTGTCCCTATACTACCCTACCCTGTCTATATACTACCCTACCCTGTCTATATACTACCCCAGCCTGTCTATATGCTACCCTAGCCTGTCCATATACTACCCTAGCCTGTCTATATACTACCCTAGCCTGTCTATATACTACCCCAGCCTGTCTATATGCTACCCTAGCCTGTCCATATACTACCCTAGCCTGTCTATATACTACCCTAGCCTGTCTATATACTACCCTAGCCTGTCTATATACTACCCTAGCCTGTCTATATACCTGCAGACTACGGCTGGCATGTAGAAGAGAGCTGGTGTTGCCATTATTTGTCTTTAGGCCAGGTCCAGAGGTACAGGTGCGGGCATGTGGACCACAGCTAAAGAAATAGGTAGAGAGGCGCTGAAAAAATCTCCGCCACCTCCATCATATACATGCACAGTGCAAAGGGGGTGGAGTTAGGGGTGGAGCCAAAGGGGCGGCAAAATGAGGTTGGGTGTCAAAAATATACTGCCCTAGCCTGTCTATATACTACCCTAGCCTGCCCCTATACTACCCTAGCCTGTCTATATACTACCACAGCCTGTCTATATACTACCTTAGCCTGTCCCTATACTACCCCAGCCTGTCTATATACTACCTTAGCCTGTCCATATGCTACCCTAGCCTGCCCCTATACTGCCCTAGCCTGTCTATATACTACCCTAGCCTGTCTATATACTACCCTAGCCTGTCTTTATACTACCCCAGCCTGTCTATATACTACCCCAGCCTGTCTATATACTACCTTAGCCTGTCTATATACTACCCCAGCCTGTCTATATACTACCCCAGCCTGTCCATATACTACTCCAGCCTGTCCATATACTACCCCAGCCTGTCCATATACCTGCGGACTATGGCTGGCATGTAGAAGAGAGCCGGTGTTGCCATTATTTGTCTTTAGGCTGGGTCCAGAGGTACAGGTGCGGGCATGTGGACCACGGCTAAAGAAATAGGTAGAGGGGCGCTGAAAAAATCTCCACCTCCGCCACCTCCATCATATACATGCACAGGGCAAAGGGGGTGGAGCCAAAGGGGGCGGCAAAATGAGGTTGGGTGTCAAAAATCCTTGTACCAGCCCTGATCTTAAATAAGGATGTGGGTTTGTGTTTCGGTGCATTTTTGAAGCGCTTAGGTGCGTTCTGGTGCGTTTTACAGCATTCCAGTGCAGGAAAAATACAGCATGTTCTACTTTTTTTTTCTGGAACTGGAACGCAATGGAATTGCAAGCACTGGTGTGACCTATGATAGTGAAAACCATATAACCTACTTTTCATCCATTTTTGATGCAGAAAAAAACACACTGGTCTGCATGTGGTGGAAATTGACCCTAAATAAGGACATGTGTGTTCCAGTGCATTTAGGTGCATTCCAGTGCGTTTTTTTATGCTTTGTTCCAGTACAATCCAGTGCAGGAAAAATGCAGCACGTTCTACTTTTTTTTCTGGAACTGCAAGCACTGGTGTGAACTATGCCATTAAAAACCATATAACCTACTTTCCATGTGTTTTTGATGCAGAAAGAAAATGCACTGGACTGCATGTGGTGTGAACTGGCCCTGTAAATGACACAAAGAAAAAAGAAGCCTCAAGCAGCAGCATATTTTCTGACTGTGTGCATGAGGCCTTTATCAGAATGGAAATGCATCAAAACGCATGTCTATTATTATTATACAGGATTTATATAGCGCCGACAGTTTGCGCAGCTCTTTACAATATTAGGGCAGACAGCACTGTACAATTACAATACAATTCAATACAGGAGGAATCAGAGGGCTCTGCTCGTTAGAGCTTACAATCTATGCATATTGTTGCACATTGCAAGAAATGCTGTATTCAGGTCTCACTCACAAAGGCTGTAAAAACCTCTGCATAAGGCCCCAGTGACAATTTGGAATTGCTGTCAGAATTACTACAATTGAATGAATGGCTTCCATTCATGACAGCTTAAATACAAGAAAAAACAATAACTTCCAGCGCCAAAAGGTCTTCTGTAATAAAAAACAGCAAGTGTATTAAAACTCCAAGACTAGGCGAATGCTGCCCTCATCGGATGGGGTAAACCGATAGACATAAAAACAGGTTTAAAAGTGGATGCTCACAGAGTGGCCACTCTCAAAAAGCCATACAGATATACAAAGTAATAGGTGTGAACACAGCAAGGGGTAAAGGATAAAAGCTGGCACGTTTCAGGGGGCGAACCCCCTTAATCAGAGCTAAGCCTTTACCCCTTGCTGTGTTCGCACCTATTACTTTGTATATCTGTATGGCTTTTTGAGAGTGGCCACTCTGTGAGCATCCACTTTTAAACCTGTTTTTATGTCCATTAAATGTCTCTGGTGATGCACTAGGTGTGCGCGCCTTCCTTTTGTTTTTGTTCTTCATGACAGCATGTTTTCTGTGGACATGCTGTGATTGGCTACAGCTAATCACATGGTACAGGGTGTCAGGTACCATGTGATAGCTGTGGGCTAATCACAGCTTCACAACAGAAAGCGAGCAGTCATGAATGGGAACCATTCATGACTGTTTGATTACATTGTAATCATGATGGCTATGATGACCAATCATAGCGATCACATATTACCCTAGCCACTCACAGCGGTCCTGGGATCCAGGGGGAGCGTTAGTGCACATGCGCCGCAGTAAAACTACTTTGGACAGGCGGCAACGAGGTGAAATCGGAGCCCCGTCCCCAAAAAATTATAAGTCAGCAGCTACAACTACTGTAGCTGCTGACTTTTAATATTAGGACAATTACCTGTCCAGGGATCCCACGATGTCGGCATCCCAGCCGATTTTTCAATCGGCTCTTGGGTGCTGCCATCGCCATTCCTTGTAAGGGACACTGGCAATGGAGTCATGTGGCCTCACCGCCGGTTCCCTACTGCACATGTATGAAGCCCACTGCGTTTTCTGAATGGTCCGGTGGTGGTGGAAGGGGGACCTTTCCGCGGCGAGGTCTCCCAGAAGAGGGGTTGGGTACCTGTCAAAAACAGGTACCCGCTCTCCCCCTTCCTCCAAAAGGTGCCAAATGTGGCAGTGGAAGGGGGGGGGGGGAAGCAAATAAGCAAAGCTTCCCCTTTTGGGTGGAGGTCCTCTTGTTGTTTGTGATGTCATACAAAGTTATCTGTCGTTGCTGTTGCCATTCTGTGTGTTACTTGTGGGGCGTATTTACCAAAAAAAAAACCCCTCCTTCCTCAGATTTGGTGTGTCAGAGGGTGCTGCATTGGCAGAAGTGTCAATGTTGCCATCAGGGGACCCACATATCATCAGCTCATTTGGAGGTAAGTGCTACAATCATATGAGATTACGTCCCCGTTCACACCGGTGCAGCTTAGAAATCGCGCTACTTTCAAAACCCCACATCAGTGCGATTTGCACTGCCGATTTCATTGCGGCTCGTGACTTCATACAACAGAAGTCTAGGCAAGTTGCAATGAAATCGGTAAAAAGTAGCATAGGAACCTTTTTTATAATCACTGGGACATGGGTTGTGGCGATATAAATGGTTCCATTGCCGACAGTGGGGTGCGAGTTGTCATGCGATTTGGAACTGCCAAATATCAAAACGAGGGCTTAATATGTTAATTTGATTTCAAAAGGCAATTTCAATATTTTAAACCTGTAGCTGTTATTAAAATAAAACCTGATGCTCCTGCCACACATTTTCAGGCACTTCCTATCATAGGGTGACAACACTCTGCCCTGTCACCAAATTGCCCTTACATGTTGTCCCTTTGTCATACAGGCTTCAAGTGGAAACTACCCATGGTGGCCATTTGAACACATATTACACGGTCATGGTCCATTGTTGTCACCATCGGGAAACCTGCCCTAAGAAATAGCAAAAAAGACAAGAAGCCTTCTGATCTAACTTAAAAAAATACATATTTATTTCCATCCAACATCTGCTGTACTTTTGTTTGTTTACATCCAACACTGCCAGTCTACACTGTCCTGGCTGCGCCTGCTCACTACAGCCCTATAGACTTCTGGGTCCCTAAGCCAGACACGAATAGAAACAGCCCTATAGACGCCTAAAGCCCCATACACATGCAGGGCCATCTTTAAGGCAGGGCAAAAGGGGCAGCTGCCCTGGGCCCCATTATTGTTGTGGGGCCCAGAGCAACTGCCTCATACTTGCCAACTATCCCAGCTTAAATTTCCTTATCCCTTGAAGTTTTAGTCCCCTGCTGTGTCCCAATATCTCAGTGTGAAGTTCTGTTACTAATGCTGCCCAGCTCTGTCCTATTGCTGTGTACAGATGACTCACCTGCAGGCCCTGTGTTTACATGTAAATAACCAGCATTAATATGTAAATAGAGGCAGCATCAATATGTTTATCATGCCCCCTGGAGGTCATATTCACCATCACTTCTGCTGAATGCTGCCCACTGGGGAGGTAAAGGGGCATGCTTAAAAGTTCTACCTACAACTGTGATCATTAAGCCCAACATCAGCCTGTATACTAACCTCTTGCAACCAATCATTGAGCAGTAAGAATACGCAGCAACCTCTAGCAACCAATCTGTGAGCAGTAATAATGTGCAGTAACCTCTAACAACCAATCAGTGAGTGGTAAGGATGCCCAGAAACCTCTAGCAACCAATCAGTGAGCAGTATTGATGTACAGTAACCTCTAGCAACAATCAACAAGCAGAAGTCATGTGATGTAACCTCTAGCAAATAATCAGTGAGCGGTAATAATACACTGTAAACTATGGCAACCAATCACAATCGCTCCCTGATCTAATTCAATAAACTGCTATTTTTTTGTATGTCTCAGAGCAGGTGGAGAGTGAAATTACATGAAAGGAGAGGGCCCAAAAAACTGTTTGCCCAGGGTCCAATCAATATTAAAGACGGCCCTGTACACATGGGCCCAATATCGGCGGTATCGGCCATTTCTATTGAACCTGTGTCTGGCAGCCAGTCTGACAGAAGCCAGCCGATCGTCCGGCTTGTGTCGAAGGGGCATGACCAAAAAAGGTCTGCCGATCGGAATCTGATCAGTGTTCTCAGCCAATGCCTGCAACCGCTGACCGGTGTGCTCTGGTGGGGGGCCATTCCGCTGTCACAACACAATAGCTCAGCAGGGGAGATTGCTGTACTACCATCGGATTGTTAGTACAGGATCCAGGGGTGTTGGGAGGGGGGGTTAGAAGGCTAGAGCCCCGGGTGGTCCCCTGAAAAGCCCCGGGGCTCGGGGCAGTCTAACACATTAGCCCCGAGCCTCCCGAGCGGTCATTAAAACGATTGACGCGGCGGCGCCTATGATGGACGTCACACTGGTGCTGTCCAATCTCCCTTGTGCGGGATGTGTGACGTCCACCATAGGGCACTGCTGCAACCAAAGTAAGTGACACTGCAGGGTGGCACACTTAGCCAATCCCGCACTAGCGTAGGACATGTGACGTGTGTGGAAGATTCGGACCAGCCGGGCTTGGCGCCATGCTCTCTGTGTCTCTCTGTCACTGGCCGTTGGGAGTTGTCGTCCATCTGTGCTTTCTCTGGCCCTCTCTCTCTCCCGGGGAGAGAGAGAGGGAGAAAGAGCACAGAGGGACTGCAACTCCCAGCACGTCAGAGAGAGAGGGGGAAGGGGGAAGCAAGAAAGTATGAGAATTAAACAGAAATAACAGAGGAACTACAAGTACCAGCATTTCAGAGAGAGGGGGGGACTCTACCCCTCTCCTCCCTGAAATGCTGGTACTTGTAGTTCCTCTGTTATTTCTGTCTATTTCTCAGATTCTTTCTTGTTGCCCCCTTCCCCCTCTCTCTCTGATGTGCTGGGAGTTGTAGTCCCTCTGTGCTCTCTCCCCCCCTTCTCTCTTTCTCTCCCTCCCCCCCACACCTGATATAAGGAGGTACTTTGCTGGGGACACCTAATGTAAGGAGGCACTCCGCTGGGGAGACCTGATGTAAGGAGGCATTCTGCTGGGGACACCTGATGTAAGGAGGCACTCTGCTGTGGACACCTGATGTAAGGAGGCACTCTGCTGGGGACACCTGATGTAAGGAGGCACTCTGCTGGGGTCACCTAATGTAAAGAGGCACTCTGCTGGGGACACCTGATGTAAGGAGGCACTCTGCTGGGGACACCTGATGTAAGGAGGCACTCTGCTGGGGTCACCTAATGTAAGGAGGCACTCTGCTGGGGTCACCTAATGTAAGGAGGGACTCTGTTGGAGACACCTGATGTAAAGGAGGCATTCTGTTGGAGACACCTGATGTAAAGGAGGCACTCTGCTGGGGACACCTGATGTAAGGAGGCACTCTGCTGGGGTCACCTAATGTAAGGAGGCACTCTGCTGGGGTCACCTAATGTAAGGAGGCCCTCCGCTGGGGACACCTAATGTAAGGAGGCACTCTGCTGGGGACACCTGATCGAAGGAGGCACTCTGCTGGGGACACCTGATCGAAGGAGGCACTCTGCTGGGGACACCGATGGACTTTTAGTTAGGTGGTCTTTCTTCAACCTGAACCTGAAAATTATTATTTTTATTTATATTTCTATTTATTTTTTATTATTATATACTATTTATTTATTATTTATTTCTATTTATTTTATTTTATTTCTCTATTGGTTGAACTAGATGGACTTTTGACTAGGTGGTCTTCCTTCAACCTGATTAATTATATATTAATTACTATTATTATTATTTATTTTCATAACTATTTATTTTTTATGTTATATACTGTTTATTTATTATTTGTTTCTATTTATTCTTTTTATTCTATTTTTTCCCCTATTGTTAGAACTAGATGGACTTTTGATTACGTGGTCTTTCTTCAACCTGATTAATTATTATTATTATTTATTTTTGTATATTTTTTTATTATTATATACTATTTATTTATTATTTGTTTCTATTTTTTTCTCCTATTGGTTGAACTAGATGGACTTTTGACTAAATGGTTCAACCTGATTAATTATGTAACCAATAAATGCCAACAAACAGCAAAACCACACCTGCCAAATGGAGGTAAGTATGCATTTGTGGAGGAGGAAGGTGGGTTAGGCAAGGTCAATGGAAAGGGAGGAAAGAAAAAATGCACTTTGTTTGAAAGCACACTGATCCTTGAATACATTTTACTTACCACAAGTTAATTTTAAAGCCAAAATCTGAATTTCTACTTCCGTCTTCATTACCAGCTCCATCCTCTATGGGTTCCTCATCATGTATAATGTATGAGGTATTGATGCGTTGAGTATAGTAAGTGTCCGTCCATCACTATCCCTGGCCCTTAGGGTGGAGGGATTATTCCCTTGTGTTACTTTATTGATCCGGCGTAAAAATCCGGAGGCATGCATTCTTACAGTCATCAGTACAAAGTGCTCACTTTACTCCATAGAGATACATTTGTGTTTAATTCGTGTTTTTACACCCGTTAGGTCTGTATATGTGAGAACATTTATTGAATAATAGAAGCAATATTGGAAATGAAAGACAATCCTACCATCAACAGGCTTGAGTGATTATGGAACACAATCCTTGGCAGAAAAAAAAATTATTTGTTGAGGCTGCTATAAAAATGATTGGTTGATTTACGAATTTATAAAAAATGTATAGTTCAGCGAAGCTGCATCTACATATTTACATTCGTGTAACTGCTGGGAAAATGAAATGTTACTAAACTATTTTCTCTCCAGGTTGAATGTCCTTCGTTGATAAGGATGGCGCCACTCAAGAATGCACAATTATGGCCACTAGAAGGAGATGATCATAGGAAATAAATACTTATTTATGATGATTGTCAGCGCCATCTAGTCGCCATACAGTGGTATTTCCCTATTCCTATAAATGAAGAACATCCAACCAGGAGGGAAAATTGCCTAGGGACATACAACTTTGCCAACATTCACACAGAGCGAATGTACATACAGTTTCCCAGGATGAAAATCTCTGTGAATGTTTAATAAATATACCCCTGGTATATCAAATATCAGAATATTTTTTTAAAGCTAATCTCCAGGCAAACAGCTTCATACACAGGCAAAATACATATATGGGGGTTTATCTGCCAAAGCATTTGTATTTCTGTCCATCCAGCCCTGTGATTTACATGGCTCTGTAATTTAGTACAGCCTGCCCTGGCAGTGCAGGAGATCTTATTTTTCTCACTGCTGTTCAGTATCACTTACAGGCAGGGGCATTGCTAGGTCTACAAAAGATCTGGGGCTAGAGCCCATAGCAACTAAGTAGAGTCATATGCTTCAGCAGGCATACACATGTATATAATATACATGTGTGCATGTGTATATATATATATATATCGTTACACTTCCGAATGCGGATCCCCAGAGAGCCCCTTCCTTACAACAGGGTCCTCAGAGAGCCCCTCCCTTACATCAGGGTCCCCAGAGAGCCCCTTCCTTACATGACAGCCCCTTCCTTACATCAGGGTCCCCAGAGAACCACTTCCTTACGTCAGGGTCCCCAGAGAACCCCCCTATACATCAGGGTCCCCAGAGAACCTCCCCATACATCAGGGTACCAAGAGAGCCTCCCCATACATTAGGTGGAGGCGAGGGCCGAGCCGGAGCCTGCGCTACCATGGCTCAGTCTACCCCTGCCTACTGCATTCCGGACCGGGACATACCTGCAAATTGCAGAACTGCACCCACCCGGTAAGAGACTCGGGGCTATAGGCCCCAGACTCGGGGTTTTAGCCCCAATAGCCACCCCCGAGCAACGCCCCTGCTTACAGGTCTTGTCCCTCCCCCAGCCTGGGATTGGACAGTGAAAGGAGACGCAGCAAACTGATGATCCAATCTCTGTGTCACTCTTCTCTCTCCTCCTATCAGCATGCTACTTACACTGCAGCAAACAGCTGATTGGCCTATGTACACAAGGCAGATCGCGGTTCTGCCGGTAGGGAAGGCATCGATCCTTTGTTCCTGCAAAGTGGGTGTGTTTTATAGCAGAAATTTTTTAAAAATTTGATTTTTTTTTCAAAATTGTCGGTCTTTTTTTTTTTGTTTATAGCGCAAAAAATAAAAACGCAGAGGTGACCAAATACTACCAAAAGGAAGCTCTATTTGTGGGGGAAAAGGACATAAATTGTATTTGGATACATAGTCGCATGACCGCACAATTGTCAGTTAAAGTAACGCAGGGTTTGTATCGCAAAAAAATGGCCTGGTTATGAAGGGGGGTCCAGGGGTCTCAAACTGGCAGCAGTCCAGCTGTTGCGAAACTACAAGTCCCATCATGTCTCTGCCAGTGGGAGTCATGCTTGTCACTGTCAGCCTAGCAATGTCTCATGGGACTTGTAGTTTCCAAGCCAAATTCAGGTTTTAATGCTTGAATTAAAATGATACATTTAATAACCTATAAATGATTACAAAGTGACATGAATTTATTTTACATCTGCTTAGAGCTCCATTTTTAATTTTATCTTAACTGAAACCTTTACTTAGTTTCGGATGGAATAGGAAATGTTTTTTTTAGTTCTTCCCAATGGGGACACAAACAAAAAAAACCTTTCCACGCTACATCCGTGTATTTAAAAAAAATAAAAAATTTGGGGCTAGAGTTTCACTTTAACTGCTTGCTGCCTGCTCACAGTAGATATACTGCAAGCGGGTGGCACAGCGATGTACCTGGCGGCATGCATGCAAGCGTCCCCTGCTGAACCATGCTGTGTCCAATTAAGTTTGTCAGCAGATTTCAGCCAATGATTTTGGCTGAAAGCTGCTGATCAGTTGTGACCAATCAAAGAACAGAGTTCTGTGTTGACAAACACACAGAACTCTGTACACAATGATTTGTTTTTGAACTCAGAGTTGATTTCAGGGAGAAAAAGCAGCCAGATCTGTGCAGCAAACGTTACACACATTACACATGTTGACCTCTTGATTGCACCTTGATGTTAACCCCTTCCCAGCCAGCGTTTTGTTGCTCAACAATCACATCAAAATCGCACCGTGTTTGGCCATTAAGAAATAATGGCGTCGCAAACGTGTCCCGCGTTTTGCTGCGATTCTGGAATCGCAAGGCAGAATTCCGCCCCTGATTCAAATCACCTAGGTGTGAATGGAACCTTAGTGCTGAAGAGAGGCTTGTGATCGCTCTGTGAAGTCACCACTTTCTTTACGGCGTCATTGCCAGATTTATCATCAAGTGCCCAGAAGCGGCTAAAAAACTGGAAACCATACAGAGTCAATGTTGTATTATGGGGCTGCCCCAATTACAAGGGGCTGCGGGGGATGGGGGGGGGGGGGCTTTGGGGCGACCGATCTTCCCAGCGGCTTCTCTTTCACACCAGTCAAATCATTTCCTTAAGTCTACACTGTGCAGACCCCATGGGGAATATTTATAATTAGATCTCAGAATAAAATGTCCGCAGGCAGTTTGTCTCTACCCTGCCTGCCACAATATCCCGGTGCCATGCCAGATGAATGCTGCTTGCCATGCGGCAGGACGGGGCGATCGGTGGGAGTCGCAAGAGGTGTTTTTGCTTTGTAATTGAGAACTAAACCCCCTCCCCATCCATTTCTGCTTCCAGAAAGCCCCTCCCCTCCTGACCCTTTGGCGAGATTCACTAATGCCTTTATATATCTCCAGCCTCCAGCGTGCAGCAAAAGCGTCTTGGCGAGCCAGCAGCGGGAGAGCGTCCTTAGAATGAGAATTATTTATCATAGCCCTGGCAGGGACGGGTGCTCTGCCGCTCATTATCCAGCACACAATATGGATATAAATGGGCCGGCGAGAGTCGAAAAATTAATTTTTCACTGTCATGTTATATATTTAGATTGCTAGGGAGCCGAGACAGGCAGAGAAAGGGCCGTCCAGCAGCGGGGAAGACGGATGCCAGGCATATAACCAGGGCTGGGGCTCTGTATATGACAGGCCGCAATGCAAATCATTGGGGCCAATTCACTAAGCTTTACCGCATGCGATAAGAGTATCATTGTTACTCATTTGCATGAATTATCACATGTGGTAAATTAAAGTGATTGTAAAGGCTCATATTTTTTTTTCTCTAAATAACAAACATTTCATACTCACCTCCTCTGTGCAGCCGTTTTGCACAGAGTGGTCCCTAACCCCATCTTCTGGGGTCCTCCAGCGGTGCTCCGGGCTCCTCCTCTTCTCGAGTGACCACCACGCTTCCCTGCGGTCACCCGTGTATTCACACAAACCGTGGGACTCAGCCCCGCCAGCGGGCTCCCAGGTCACTGTACTTGATTGACAGCAGCGGGAGCCAATGGCTCCCCAGCTATCAATCCAGCCAATGAGAACCGGAGCAGCTCATTCCTGCCGCGGGTTCGTTTTGGGCTCAGGTAAGTAAAGGGGGGCTCGGGCGGGCTGCTGCAGGTGAAAAGGTTTTTCACCTTAATGCATTCTAGGAGGGTTTACAACAGTCTAATTTACAAAAAAAAAAAAATGATTATGCGCTATTTACAGAAAAAGTCCAATCAATTCACAAACAGACCAGAGAGTAAAAAAGCATGCGATAATTACCACTAGGGTTTAGCTGGTGGGTTCCCCACTGACAGCTGAATGTAAAAAAAAGCTGACAATTAAAAATTTTGAAAAAAAAAACTACGTGGGGGGGGGGGGGGGGGGGGGGGGGGGGGGGGGGGGGGGGGGGGGGGGGGGGGGGGGGGGGGGGGGGGGGGGGGGGGGGGGGGGGGGGGGGGGGGGGGGGGGGG
>BLSH010177841.1:14100-38646 GCA_018402905.1 Glandirana rugosa | reverse complement strand
ACCACCACGCTTCCCTGCGGTCACCCGTGTATTCACACAAACCGTGGGACTCAGCCCCGCCAGCGGGCTCCCAGGTCACTGTACTTGATTGACAGCAGCGGGAGCCAATGGCTCCCCAGCTATCAATCCAGCCAATGAGAACCGGAGCAGCTCATTCCTGCCGCGGGTTCGTTTTGGGCTCAGGTAAGTAAAGGGGGGCTCGGGCGGGCTGCTGCAGGTGAAAAGGTTTTTCACCTTAATGCATTCTAGGAGGGTTTACAACAGTCTAATTTACAAAAAAAAAAAAATGATTATGCGCTATTTACAGAAAAAGTCCAATCAATTCACAAACAGACCAGAGAGTAAAAAAGCATGCGATAATTACCACTAGGGTTTAGCTGGTGGGTTCCCCACTGACAGCTGAATGTAAAAAAAAGCTGACAATTAAAAATTTTGAAAAAAAAAACTACGTGCCCCCCCCCCCCCCCGATGCATACCAAAATCGAAAAAAAAGAAAATGGCGTGGGGTCCCCCCCCAAAATCTATACCAGACCCTTATCCGAGCATGCAGCCTGGCAGGTCAGGAAAAGGGAGGGGACGAGCAAGCTCCCCCCTCTCCTGAACCATACCAGGTCACACCCCACCCCAAATTACCTTGACCCAAGTTGCCATGTTGATGGGGACAAGGGCCTCATCCCCACAACCATGGCCGGTGGTTGTGAGGGTCTGCGAACAGGGGGCTAATCGGAATCTGGAAGCCCATAATAAGGGGGCCCCCATATCCCCAACCCCCCCCCCTCCATCCTCCATGTGAATGGGTAGCAGGTATATTCACCAAAAAGTGTCACAAAGTAATAAAGATACACACAGTTTTTTGACAATTCCCTTATTAAAAAAAAAAAAAAAAAATAGTGCCCCCCCCCATGTAAATCCACCATCAATCACGCTGCCTGCCGTGCCCGAAAAAGAAAAATGCTCCCACCGTCAATGAAGGCTGACTGCCTACTGCAGGCTCCGCCATCTGTCAGTTCTTATATAGGTAAGGGGCGGGACCGCCTGGCTACGTCACCTGGTGGTCCCGCCCCTTGTGATGTCCCCAACCCATGGAGTGGATGGGGTTAACAGCCATTGGCCAAGCTTTGATGATACCTGTTAGCAATGCCTTGAAACACTGAACATCTTGCACAGTCCGTAACTGGCTTCTGACCAATCCTGCGCACTCCAGCAAGAACAAAAAAAATCAAATATCACACTGCCAAGAAACACAGAGGGGAAGACCGGCCCTAAAGATAAATACTTTCTATGAGCCGGAGCTGTCTTAGCTACTAAACCGCATTCCTATTCTGACGCTCTGTACCTCTCCTGGAGGTGAGTGCCTCCCATAGCTCACAGCTCTGCTGTCTAAAAAAGAAGTGACAAAGTGACAGTTGTGGTGACACCCCTGATCCACACACCTTTTCCCTGCGGCCCCGGGGGCTGGGCTATTTTCGGTCTATTGTATGTTCTAGATTCAGCGTTTAAAATCACATCCAGCAATGTCACGCTTCTTCAATCACATCAGGCTGCCTGTCAATGCTACCCGCAGCAATTGTTAAAAAACAATTCCACCCTAAATGGACATTTTGCGCAAACGGGGCAAATCACCTATTTGTTTCTTGATAGAACATCAATAGTAAGATTTTTACCACTTACAATTTTTTTTTTTTAAATAGACATGTGAATTAAGAGGCAGATGCCGGGGCAAAACTGTAGGTGGTGCATGAGTGGTTGAGGGCGCCAACTAAGTGCAGTCTATAGAGAAAGACTTCACAAGTGGCAACTCACAAGATCATACCTCCCAACTTTATGAGATGAGAGTGAGGGACACCTATTAGCAAAAGTTTGCAGGCAGAGGACACACCCCCTGCCATGCCTCCTTAACCCCTTCAGCCCCGGAAGGATTTACCCCCTTCCTGACCAGAGCATTTTTGCAATTCGGCACTGTGTCGCTTTAACTGACAATTGCGTGGTCGTGCGACACTGTACCCAAACAAAATTGATGTCCTTTTTTCCTCACAAATAGAGCTTTCTTTTGGTGGTATTTGATCCCCTCTGCGGCTTTTATTTTTTGCGTGATAAACAAAAAAAGAGCGACGATTTTGAAAAAAAAAACCAATATTTTTTACTTTTTGTTATAATACATAGCCAAAGAAAATATATATAAAAAACAAATTTATTCATCGGTTTTGGCCGTTATGTATTCTTCTACATATTTTTGATAAATAAAATCACAAAAAGCTGTTATTGATTGGTTTTTCGCCAAAGTTGCCACCATTACAAACCATGAGAATTAATTTATGGTGTTTTTACTTTTTTTTTTTACTGGTAATGGCAGCGATCTGCGATTTTTATCGGGACTGTGATATTGCGGCGGACATTTTTTCACACTGTTTTGGGACCATTGACATTTATACAGCGATCAGATCTAAAAATAGCCACTGATTACTGTATAAATGTCAATGGCAGGGAAGGGGTTAACCTGCAGGGGGCAATCAAGGGGTTAAATGTGTTTCCTAGGCGTGTTCTAACTGTGTGGTGGCTGGGCTGGCAGGGGGATGACAGATCTAACTGATCCCGATGACAGGGATCAGTAGATCACTGTTATGCTCACTGACAGAATGGGGAAATGCCGTGCGGCTGCGCGGATCGCCATTTATAGAGGGTGATCTGCGTAGCGGAGCCAACGTGCCACAGTAAATGTACGCGAGGCGGTCGGCAAGTGGTTATATGAGAATTATACAAAAAAAAAAGATTAGTTAAACCCACAAGTGCTTTTTTTACCACTACTTCTCTTTTATATTGGCTTTCGAAATTTACAGATGCACTGGGAAACACTTTTTACAGGATAATTAGTGCATTTTATATACAACTATATAGATCAGACCAAAATGAGGGACAAATGAGGAGGAAAGAAGGACTTCCAAATCAAGGACAGTTCCTTGAAATCAGGGACAGTTGGGAGCTATGCAATATGCATAAGGATAATAAGAGCATGTATTCATGCAGTGCGGGTTGCTGTTGAGCCTCAGTGTGTCTTCAGGAGCCAGGAAGCAGATGCCGCTGTCGGGAGCTTTGTAGGACACCATAAACAAAACGGGAAATCCTGGAGCCACTCTGGAGTGCATGGACTTAACTGGACCAGAAGTGATGTCACATCTGGGAGGGGGCGCAGCGTGGCTACATGTTTTGGCGTGTAACTGCTCCTTTTTCAAGTATTGCAGCAGTGCCATATTAAAACGAGTAAACGTGGTCAAAACATAGCCAGGGTTCGGTAACCAGAGCGGATAGTCAGAGCAAGGCAGTGAAATAGGAGTCCAGAGATCAGTGAGGTCCAACAGAATGCAGGGTCAGGAGCCAGGAGGAGAGTCAGCCGAGCAAGGTCTTGAATCCAGGAACCAGAAGGGAACGTGAAACAGGCAAAGTCTTTCACAGGAAAACACAGCAGAGATTTCTCCAGAGATGTTGACCAAGGCGAAGGCATCTGCGATCTGATCAAGGTAGTTTATATAGCAGCAGAGCTTGCTTAACCACTTGCCGACCGCCCGCCACAGAGTGACAGCGGCAGGATGGCTCCTTATTGTGAAATGCCGTCCCCTGACGGCGTCCCCGATAACTAGCATTGTGAGCGCGCGCCGCTGGAGGCGCGCTCTCGCGCTCACTGTGTCTGGGGGGCCAGGGAGCGGGTAGGGGGGACTCGATCGACGCCGGCTACCCGCGATGGACCCCCCCGCAGTGAAAGAATGGAGGTCCGTGTATGTAAACACGGATCTCCATTCTGACAGAGAGGGAAGGGTTGTGATTACTGGCTTCCTGTATATGGAAGCCGTGATCACTCCCCTCCCCCTGCCAGCCCAGCACCAACACAGTTAGAACACAGTGAGGGAACACAGTTAATCCTTAGAGCGCCCCCTGCAGGTTAACCCCTTCACTGCCAATGGCATTTACACAGTAATCAGTGCATTTTCATAGCACTGATCTTTGTATAAATGCCAATGGTCCCAAAAAAGTGTCAAAATGGTCCGCCATGTCCGCCGCAATATTGCAGTACTGCTAAAAATCGCAGATCGCCACCATTACTAGTAAAAAATAAAAAAAAAATAAAAACCCCAGAAATTAATTCTCATCATCCGTTAAAGCGGCAGCTTTTGCGCAAACCAATCAATAAACACCGATTGCAATTTTTTTTTAACCAAAAATATGAGGAAGAATATAAATCGGCCAAAACCGAAGGAAAAAAATGTTTTTTATATTTATTTTTTTTTGGATTTGTATTTTAGTAGAAAGTAAGAAAAACTGTTTTTTTTTTTGCAAAATTGTCGCTATTTTTTTGTTTACGGTGGCGATCAGAAATGACGCAGAAGGGATCAATACCACCAAAAGAAAGCTCTATTTGTGGGGAAAAAAGGACGCAAATTTCGTTTGGGTACAACGTCACACGACCGCGCAATTATCAGTTAAATCGACGCAGTGCCGAATCGCAAAAAGTGCTCTGGTCCTAAAGTATGAAATCCTTCCAGGGGCTGAAGTGGTTAATGAGGCAGGACATGGTCATCAAGTGAGACCGAGTGTTAGCTGAGACTGGCAATTAACCCTCAGCTGAGCAGCTTGCCCTGAGAAGGGAGAGCTGAGTCCAGCCCTGACATGGTGCCCCCCTCAGGCTGCAGCAGCCAGTAGTGGGAGCATTGATTTGTAAAGGAGTTGTAATGGAAGTGACCTCTAGCAATCTCATATAATCATACCCCCAGCATATTTTCAGTGCTACGTGTACATACTACATATACTGAATAATATGTGCCCCCCCCCGCCACAGGGGCAATACGTGGGCAACAAATTGGCACTTATTGCAATGCAAGGGTAATATGCGAGCAACAAATAGCACTTATTGCAATACAGGGGCAATACACGAGCAACAAATGGGCACTTATTGCAATATAGGAGCAATAAGCGGGCAATAAATGGACACTTATTGCAATACAGGGGCAATACACGGGCAACAGATGGGCACTTATTGCAATACAGGGGCAATACACGGACAACAAATGGACACTTATTGCAATACAGGGGCAATGCGTGGGCAACAAATGGACACTTATTGCAATACAGAGGCAATATGCGGGCAACAAATGGGCACGTGTTGCAATACACATGGAACATATGGGCAAATGTTACAAAACATGGGCAGACGGGTAATTGTTACAATAGGTAGGCATCAAAAGGGTAATCATTTCAATATGTGACCAATGACACTAGCAGTGCCAATAACTGGAGCTTAGTCTGCTCTTCCCTTTACCCCAGACTTTTGGGTCAGAAGCAGATTGTAATCTCCTTACATTTTACAGCTCCTTATTGGCCAGAGGGAGGAGCTAGAGAAACAGAGCCAAGAGAAAGTGTGGTCTTTGCGCACTCCTCTTCTAGCGCCTCCCTCTGGCCAATAAGGAGCTGTAAAATAAATGGTGGGTACAATCTGCTTCTGTTTTGTAGGCCTTTCTCCACATTTTTTACCAAAGTCCACATTTAAGTTATTAATTGCAAAAGGGGGGGCTTGGGTATCTGCTGAGCAGGACAGCCATCAGTACTGCTTTGGGACTCTTATGTCTCCCCCTGCAGCACTGCCGACTTTCTCCTGCCGGCTGCATTGCAGGGTGATCAGTTCTTGTATCTGCACCCCCTTCCATCCGCTTTTCACTCCCCAACAGCGCTGCCTGCTTCCCTCCTCTCCTCTCCTGCCAGCAGCCGCTGCAGGTACACAGGGGGATGTTTCAGGATGGAGAGCAGGGGAAGGGGCTGCTACATTAAATATGTCATATCTACCAGCCCTTCCTTTCTTGAATAAACACTGTGAGGGATCGGTACTGATTGCTTCTGTGTCAATTCATCACTGAAGCATAGTAAACTGTGTTTACTATGCTTCCATTTGTGAATGAACAGGGAGTATTAGAGTGATTCCTATTTATCATTTGTGCAACTGAGGCTGCAGAGAAAGGGGCTGATAAATCTATAACCTCGGTCACTTTTTCCATCACAAATGTGAGACGTCAGGGGTCTGTTAAGATTCCTGATATTATAACAAAGCTCCTCAACAGGGTACTAGATTTTGAGTGCCAATCCAATCTGGAAATTACATTCCCAAGATCAACAGGAAGAGGGGTGCAGGCCAAAATGCCCATCCAGAACAATACAGTGCCTTGAAAAACTATTCATACCCCTTGAAATTTCCCACATTTTGTCATGTTACAACCAAAAACGTAAATGTATTTTATTGGGATTTTATGTGATAGACCAACACAAAGTAGCACATAATTGAGAAGTGGAAGGAAAATGATAAATGGTTTTCAACATTTTTTACAAATAAATATGTGAAAAGTGTGGCGTGCATTTGTATAGCGCCCCCCTGAGTCAATACTTTGTAGAACCGCCTTTCCCTGCAATTACAGCTGCAAGTCTTTTTGGGGAAGTCTCTAGAGAGGACATTTTTTCCCATTCTATTTTGCAAAATATCTCAAGCTCTGTCAGATTGGATGGAGAGCGTCTGTGATCAGCAATTTTCAAGTCTTGCCACAGATTCTCAATTGGATTTAGGTCTGGACTGTGACTGGGCCACTCTAACACATGAAGATGCTTTGATCTAAACCATTCCATTGTAGCTCTGGCTGTATGTTTAGGGTCGTTGTCCTGCTGGAAGGTGAACCTGCGCTCCAGTCTCAAGTCTTTTGCAGACTCTAACAGGCTTTCTTCTAAGATTGCCCTGTATTTGGCTCCATTCATCTTCCCATCAACTCTGACCGGCTTCCCTGTCCCTGCTGAAGAAAAGCATCCCCACAACATGATGCTGCCACCACCATGTTTCACGGTGGGGATGGTGTGTTCAGGGTGATGTGCAGTATTCGTTTTCCGCCACACATAGTATTTTGCTTTTAGGCAAAAAGCTCAGTTTTGGTCTCATCTGACCAGAGCACCTTCTTCCACATGTTTGCTGTATCCCCCACATGGCTTCTTAGAAACTGCAAACAGGACTTCTTATGACTTCAACAATAGCTTTCTTCTTGCCACTCTTCCATAAAGGCCAGATTTGTGGAGTGCACGATTAATAGTTGTCCTGTGCAGTGGCGGACTAGAAGGGGGGGGGGGCGGAGAGCCCCGGGTGCCACACACGGGGGGGGGGGGGAGGCACCCCCCCAAGGAAGCCACGGTATCAGCATTGTGGCTCAGGCAGCGGCGCTGTGACAGGGTAGAGAGAGGTGAGCTGTGACAGGTGCGGGGTTGCCCGGGCTGGGTGTGGAACGTACTGTTACCCGGGTGTCACCCAGAACCAACCGCCACATTGATCGGGGAGCCAGAGTGGGTGAAAGAAAACTCTCTCTCTCTTCCTGTACAGTGGGGGAGAGAGAGACAGAGAGGGGGCAGCCGCAGCGCTGAGTAGAGGATGGGTGTGTCTGCTGTGTTAGAACAACGGGACCTACTGGAGTTAACTTTCTAACTTATCCAGCAGGTGGGAAGGTGGACTAGTCAGTCCTAGCAACCAATCAGTTGTTTGCTAATATGAAAACTTAACGCTGAGTTCCACCCAAAAGTGGAACTACCACTTTAAGGGAAGGTGACATTCCACAATTTGCATGTCATTTTTTTGGAGGTTGACCAGGGACCCTGTTTTCACAGGGTCCCAGGTCCACTTCCTCCCCTGGAGCCGCGGCTCCAGAAAGGAAGTCCACCTTCCCCCCTCCCTCTCGGCGATCTTCTGGGACACGTCACAGGTCCCAGAAGATACGCCGAGCCATTCACAAGCTGCAGCGCGACTCACACATGTGCAGCCAAAGCTGGGTGCCCACACTTGTGATGCCAGCGCCGCTGAGGGGAGGGGGAGACGAACGAGCCCTCGGGCGGCCGCATCGCTGGAACGAGGGACAAGTGAGTGGCCGATTGTTAAAAGTCAGCAGCTACACTTTTGGTAGCTGCTGACTTTTAACAGGGCGGAACTCTGCTTTAACTCCAGCAGTTCTCGCCCTCTGTTCAGTGCTGCTGTATCTCTGCATGAGCAAGGTAGGAAGGGGCAGAGCTATGCAGGAGGGGGGTTCAGAGGTGCAGGGGGTTATGTAATGTAAAGGGGGTCCAGAGGTGCAGGGTGCTGTATAATGTAAAGGGGTCCAGAGGTGCAGGGGGTTGTGTAATGTAAAGGGGTCCAGAGGTGAAGGGGGTTGTGTAATGTAAAGGGGTCCAGAGGTGCAGTGGGTTGTGTAATGTAAAGGGGTCCAGAGGTGCAGGGGGTAGTGTAATGTAAAGGGGTCCAGAGGTGCAGGGTGCTGTGTAATGTAAAGGGGTCCAGAGGTGCAGGGGGTAGTGTAATGTAAAGGGGTCCAGAGGTGCAGGGTGCTGTGTAATGTAAAGGGGTCCAGAGGTGCAGGGGGGTGTGTAATATAAAGGGGTTCAGTGGTGCAGGGAGTTGTGTAATATAAAGGGGACCAGAGGTGCAGGGTGCTGTGTAATGTAATGGCGTCCAGAGGTGCAATTGCGGAGAGAGGGTGCACAGTAGTGACAAAAAGATATTGGGGGATGCAGGGGGCACAGTTGGGTGTTCTTCCATTTTAAAGTTGAGGGGCCGCCAAATGCACTAGGTACGCCCCTGGTCCTGTGGACAGATTCTCCCACCTGAGCTGTGGATCTCTGCAGCTCCTCCAGAGTTACCATGGGCCTCTTGGCTGCTTCTCTGATCAATGCTCTCCTTGCCCGGCTGGTCAGTTTAGGTGGACGGCCGTGTCTTGGTAGGTTTGCAGTTGTGCCATACTCTTTCCATTTTCGGATGATGGATTGAACAGAGCTCCATGAGATGTTCAAAGCTTGGGATATTTTTTTTTTATAACCTAACACTGCTTTAAACTTCTCCACAACTTTATCCCTGACCTGTCTGGTGTGTTCCTTGGCCTTCATGATGCTGTTGGTTCACTAAGGTTCTCTAACAAACCTCTGAGAGCTTCACAGAACAGCTGTATTTATACTGAGATTAAATTACACACAGGTGCACTCTATTTACTAATTAGGTGACTTCTGAAGGCAATTGGTTCCACTAGATTTTAGTTAGGGATATCAGAGTAAAGGGGGCTGAATACAAATGCCCCCCACACTTTTCACATATTTATTGATAAAACATTTTGAAAACCATTTATCATTTTCCTTCCACTTTACAATTATGTGCCACTTTGTGTTGGTCTATCACATAAAATCCCAACAAAATACATTTATGTTTTTGGTTGTAACATGACAAAATGTGGAAAATTTCAAGGGGTATGAATACTTTTTCAAGGCACTGTACATCAAATGAAAAAGATGCCACCCTCCCAACTAGCCACCATAACATAAGAATCAAGGTTAACTTCAGCCTCCGTGTCTCCGCCAGAAGACCACGCCCTCGAATGCGTCTACCCTGGGGCGAAACGCGTTGGATGCCGTGGCAATTTGGTGGATACATGCAGGCTGAAGTCCCGACCTTCTTCTTATTATTATTCTTATGTTATAGTGACTAGTTGGGAGAGTGGCATCTTTTTCATTTGATGTATGTATCCCCAACAGGCCAGTTAAAAATATGTAAAAATATATTTTTACATAAAAAAAATTAAAAAAAAGTAAAACAAATTAAAATTCTATAAAATATATATTTTTTTTAATTAAGGGCTTGTTCACATGTGCTTTGCTGTCTGAAAAGCAATCAGTATTTGGATTGACAGGCATATTACTTTGCAGGTGTTTGCAGGGGAGTTTGCAGAGTAGTGCTATTCACTTGAATGGGTCTTGTCCGACGAGGGTGTAATTTCTGCCATGACTGCAAAACAGCCCATGGCATTTTAGCAAAAATACAATTTAGATTTTTTTTTTTTGGGGGGGGGGGACCCTGTCAGGTAGGCTATATGGGGCCCCCTGATTTCTAACAGCAGCTCTGCCTGGTTGGGATTTGAACTGAGGACCTTTGTTGCTGCAAGGCAGAAATGCTAACCACTGAGCCACTACCAGAAAAATAACAAGCATTAACCCACCAGCACGTCTTTGGAGTATGGAGACATTGGGAGTACCCAGAGGATAGCCATGCAAGCACAGGGAGAACATGCAAACTCCATGCAGACAGGATCCCAGTTGAGATTGGAGCTGAGGACCCCTGCTGGTGCAAGCTAGAAGTGCGACCCACTGAGCTGCTACCAAAAAAAAAAGCATGATAATATTTAGTGGCCCCTAACGACCTAAATATAGTTAGCTATTTATTTTTCCATTAAGGTTTCATTTCCTCTGTGTTTGGCGCGCCATAAAGGATATTTATGGAATGCGGTGTCACAATACGACGGGGATCATTGTTGTGTGACATATGGGCCCGCTAAAATCCTAATTACATTATAATGCATGCATGGAGCATTGCGCCATCTGGGAGCCTTTCCGCGGTACGAGTCACACCTGTCTCCGGTCGGATCTATTTAGGTATGTAAAACGCGTAGCCCGGATCCCACAAGGCGCGCTGTAACTATTATTACACCTAACCTACATACATACCATCCAGGATAAAATATTTCCCGTTCCTAGATATCATTTCACAATGCCATGCCCTCATTCCGGAAAATGGATTCAGAGGGATGGAAAAGTGGCGTCTTTTATTTAAAGGTTACAGGGACACTCCATGCAGCAAGTGAAAGCCGTTCAATGATCTGCCATTGTTCGCAGACTCCATACACGGATGGGGACTGTATTACCTACCAAAGGCTGTGATTTTCTGTCCATCCAGCCTGCAGATTTACACAGCTCTGCCGCACAGCACAACCCTGTTTGGCAGAATGGGAGATCTGACAAAGTTACACGCCTTGTCCCTCCCTCTGTCAGTGACTACTAAAAGGAAAAGGAGCTCTCTCCTCCTGTCAACATGCTCTTTCTCAGCATACAAGCTAATTGGCTCGCTGTGCTGCTTCTTATGCCTCGTACACACGGGACGACGATCGTATACAACAGGTCGTACTAACAACTGTTGCATGCGATATCGATCGTTCGTATGCGCGATTAGAACAGCCGAACATACGACGGTCGTACAAGGGAGTTGTGTGAGCAAACTAGAAAACTTGGTCGTACCAACAAGCGCTCATACGACCGTTGTATCGTGTGTACAGAGCAGTCGGTACAACAAGTTGTATTGTGCAAAACACGCATGCTCAGAAGTCAGGAACGGGTGGATGCTAATTACATGCACCTGAACGTTCTTTCTGTGCTCGAACGATCGTGTAGTGCAGTCAGCATGCAAGTTACATTATGCAACATACGATTTGCGACGATCGTCCCGTGTGTACGAGGCTCTACTCTACTAGTTTGGGCTCCCCTGTACAAGAGTCTGATACCAGCCCAAATAAAGGTGCTGACACAGCTTGCATAAAAAATGCATTTACTTACGTATTGATAAGTATGAGCAGCATAGGGGTGTATGTATAACATGTTCACTGTGCGGATCTGCACATTAATAAAGTGGAACTTCACTCTACCAATCTACATGGATTATTTGTAATCCTCATGCTGCTAGTATTAGTAAACAGATAGGAAAGTATATCATATTTACTGGTTTTCATTTTTTTTTTTTTACATTTCTTCAGTTACTTCCTGGTTTCTTGCCTAGGCAAATTATGTCATACATCCCAGGAGTCTTCAGAAGGGTCAACAACTGGGTTACTTTTTAAGTAAGCCAGGAGTCTTCAGAAAGGGAAGAGAGCATACCTCCCAACTTTTTGAGATGGGAACGAAAATGATTGTTTAAACCCACACGAGCTTTATATATATATGTAGTTCCTAAATCATCAGGGCCACCTCGTGGCCATAATACTATTTTTCTATAAAAACCTCAATCAGGAACAAAAATGCATGATGGCCTCTAGGTGGCGATGATGATATAAGAACTACGTATATTAGAGAAAGTGCTGCAGTTTTCTTTTCCAAATGTTCCAAATGTTTCCAAATTTTCCAAAAGCACAATGATGTTTAATACATAGACCCCTATATGTCTCTTATATCTGCCTGGAGTTCCGTTCTAAAAATAATCTGTTGGTTGTTAGGTCAGTTACCCACTACCTTCTTATATACCTTTAGGCTTGGAGTGGGGAAGTCTCAATCCTTTTGCTCATGATGGAGAATCCAGTAGTTCCGGGAGATTTTTATTATTTAATTTTTATAGGCCTTAACCACTTACCAACCGGGCCACTTTTTAACATTTGTTGGTTACAAGCTAAAAACATTTTTTTTGCTAGAAAATTACTTAGAACCCCCAAACATTATATATATTTTTTTCAAACACCCTAGAGAATAAAATGGCGATTGTTGCAATACTTTTTGTCACACGGTATTTGCGCAGTGGTCTTTCAAGCGCGATTTTTTTTTTAATTTTACATTTGTGAGTTAAAAAAATAAGGCAACAATAAAGTTAGCCCAATTTTTTTGTATATTGTGAAAGAGGATGTTACGCCGAGTAAATAGATACCATACATGACACGGTTGAAAATTGCACGCACTCGCGGAATGGCGACAAAGTCCGGTATTTTAAAAGTTCCATAGGCGACGCTTTAAAAATTTTTATCGGTTACCAGGTTAGAGTTGCAGAGAAGGTCTTTGCTAGAATTATTGCTCACACTCTGGCAATCGCGGCGAAACCTCACATGTGTGGTTTGAACACCGTTTTCATATGTGGGCGCGACTTACGTATGCGGTTTCTTTGCTGCGCGAGCTCGCGGGGACGGTGGCGCTTTAAAATTTTTTTTAAATGTATTTATTTTTAACACTGTTCCTTTAAAAAAAAAAAATCTGATCACTTTTATTGCTATTACAAGGAATGTAAACATCCCTTGTGATAGTAATATATGGTGACAGGTACTCTTTTTGGAGGGCCGGGGGGTCTAAAAGACCCCCCATCCCTCCTTTGCACTTCACAGTATTCAGATTGCCAAAAACGGCGATTCTGAATACTGTCGTTTTTTTAAAAATTGTTAGCTGCCGTGTAAACCAGAAGTGACATTGTGACGTCGCTTCCGGAATTTGCCAAAGGAGACCCGATCGGAGCCGATTATGGCTTCTATCAGCTCTCCTTCCAGCCGGCGGATGCGCCGGATCGTCGCTCTGGTCTCCCGGTGGGACGGGAGGCCGGAGAACAGCGGCAGAAGGCGGCGGGAGGGGGGGTTGCCCCCTCCCGCCCCCTGGGATAACGACCGAGCGGCTCCCGAGCCGGATCAGTCATTACCCCTGGATAGCCGACCGCCAGCTCTAAAAAATGATACCGGGATATAGCCTGCAGCTGCAGGCTATATCCCGGTAGAGCCGCTCAAAACCGACCGCCGCCTATTTGCGGTACTGGTTGGGAAGTGGTTAAAGTGGTTGTAAACCCTCACATATATCCAGTGAAGTGGCTGGCCTCAGGTGATACACAGAGATGGCACAAATCCCCCTACATATGTTGTACCTGTTTATCTGTAGCGCTCTCTCCTCAACAGCCATTCAAAGTGCAGAATTTATAAAGCTTGTCTGAGATTTCAGAAAACAGGCTGCAGAGAGTTGAAATTATACATTTCAGAGCTCAGTGAGGAGAGCTCTGAGAGCTGATTGGAGGGAAGGGACACACCCCTTTCACAAAGGAACAGAACTGAGGCTGTTAATCACAGGTTGTATGCTGGAGCTCCCTCCCCTGTCACCTTTTTTTCTTGGTGTCAGGAAAACTCATCAGCAGCCAGAAATGGCACGTAGTGCTCTGGATTGAGACAAGTACACACAATAGAGGGATGTGCTTTGTTCATATTTCATGTCTGAGGTTTACAACCAACTCATATAGTGCTGATCATTTACACAGCACTTATTCAAATCTCCCAGTCTAGTACCTATCTCACATGCATACATACACATACCAAGTCCAAGACAGGAGCTGATTAACCTCTTTGGAGTGTGAGAGGAAACCAGAGTACCCAGAGGAAACCCAAGCAAGCACAGGGAGAAAATGCAAACTCCATGCAGATAGTGTCCTGGTTCTGATTCAAACTGAGAACCCCAGTGGAGAAGTGCTGACTACTAAACCATTGTACTGCCCATCTTTGCTTTCCAGCCTTATATATACACAGTATCTCACAAAAGTGAGTACACCCCTCACATTTTTGTAAATATTTTATTCTATCTTTTCATGTGACAACAATGAAGAAATGACACTTTGCTACAATGTAAAGTAGTGAGTGTACAGCTTGTATAACAGTGTAAATTTGCTGCCCCCTCAAAATAACACAACACACAGCCATTAATGTCTAAACCACTGGCAACAGAAGTGAGTACCCCACTAAGTGAAAATGTCCAAATTGGGCCCAATTAGCCATTTTTCCTCCCCGGTGTCATGTGACTCGTTAGTCTTACAAGGTCTCAGGTGTGAATGGGGAGCAGGTGAGTTAAATTTGGTGTTATCGCTCTCACTCTCTCATACTGGTCACTGGAAGTTCAACATGGCACCTCATGGCAAAGAACTCTCTGGGGATCTGAACAAAAGAATTGTTGCTCTACATAAAGATGGCCTAGGCTATAAGAAGATTGCCAAGACCCTGAAACTGAGCTGCGTGCCAAGACCATACCATGGCCAAGACCATACATCGGTTTAACAGGACAGGTTCCACACAGAACAGGCCTCACCATGGTCGACCAAAGGAGTTGAGTGCACGTGCTCAGCATCATATCCAGAGTCGTATGATGGCTGCCAGCATTGCTGCAGAGGTTGAAGGGGTGGGGGGGTCAGCCTGTCAGTGCTCAGACCATACGCCGCACACTGCATCAAATTGGTCTGCATGGCTGTCGTCCCAGAAGAAAGCCTCTTCTAAAGACGATGCACAAGAAAGCTCACAAACAGTTTGCTGAAGACAAGCAGACTAAGGACATGGATTACTGGAACCATGTCCTGTGGTCTGATGAGACCAAGATAAACGTATTTGGTTCAGATGGTGTCAAGCATGTGTGGCGGCAACCAGGTGAGGAGTACAAAGACAAGTGTGTCTTGCCTACAGTCAAGCATGGTGGTGGGAGTGTCATGGTCTGGGGCTGCATGAGTGCTGCCGGCACTGGAGAGCTACAGTTCATTGAGGGAACCATGAATGCCAACATGTACTGTGACATACTGAAGCAGAGCATGATCCTCTCCCTTCAGAGATTGGGCTGCAGGGCAGTATTCCAACATGATAACGACCCCAAACACACCTCCAAAATGACCACTGCCTTGCTAAAGAAGCTGAGGATAAAGGTGATAGGCTGGCCAAGCATTTCTCCAGACCTAAACCCTATTGAACATCTGCGGGGCATCCTCAAACGGAAGGTGGAGGAGCGCAAGGTCTCTAACATCCACCAGCTCCGCGATGTCGTCATGGAGGAGTGGAAGAGGACTCCAGTGGCAACCTGTGAAGCTCTGGTGAACTCCATGCCCAGGAGGGTTAAGGCAGTGCTGGAACATAGTGGTGGCCACACAAAATATTGACACTTTGGGCCCAATTTGGACATTTTCACTTAGGGGTGTACTCACTTTTGTTGCCAGCGGTTTAGACATTAATGGCTGTGTGTTGAGTTATTTTGAGGGGGCAGCAAATTTACACTGTTATACAAGCTGAACACTCACTACTTTACATTGTAGCAAAGTGTCATTTCTTCAGTGTTGTCACATGAAAAGATAGAATAAAATATTTACAAAAAATGTGAGGGGTGCACTCACTTTTGTGAGATACTGTATATAAGAGTATCAGTATGGGTTAGTTTATAAAGAATTGGCATAGCTGTTCGCCATGCATGAACATTTGTTCTTTGTTAATGTAGTTAAAAAAAACGAATGTAAATAGACGATATCCTGTGCTGTTTGATTGTGAGTTATTGATCGTATAGGGAAAATATCTAACTTGGCCACTAGAGGAGTTGAATATTATAGATAAGACTTAGCTCCATCTAGTGGCCAAATGCTGTCTTTTCTGTTTAAGATCAATGATTCACAATCAAACACAGGATACAGTCTATTTACATTCATTTTTTTAACTCCAATAGCACAGAATGAATGTTCATGCACTTTCACTTGGCGACCAGCTATGCCAATTCTTGATAAAACAACACCTATGACAGTTAAGAGAATGCTTTATGAAATCTGCAAGCGATGGACACTAGATGGAGCTAGGTTTTCAAGTTAACTCCTATGAGACTTAGCTCCATCTAGTTGCCAAATGCTGTCTTTTCTGTTTAAAATCAATGATTCATAATCAAACAGTGCAGGATAACGCCTATTTACATTTGTTTTTTTAACCCTATGGAACAAACATTCAAGCACTTGCAGTGGGCAAAAGGCTGTGACAATTATTTATAAAACAACATCTATGACAGTGAAGAGAATGCTTTGAGAAATTTGCAAACAATGGACACTAGGTGGAGCTAAGTATTCAAGGAAACTCCTATGAGACTTAGCTCCATCTAGTGGCCAAATGTGGTATCTCCTGTTCAAAATGAATTATTTACAATCGAACAGCACAGGGATTAGGCCATTTACATTTGCCTCATTCGTACAGAACAAATGTTCTTGCATTTTCAATGGGCAAATGGCTATGACAATTCCTTATAAATCAACCTCTATGATAGTAAAAGAGAATCCTTTGAGATATTTGAAAGTAAAGAATTTCCCAGAATGCATTATTCCCTGGGTATGTCTGCAAGCCGTTTAGTGTAATGGCTTTTGCCATGTAATTATTTTTTTTTGCAATTGCAATTGTTTGCACACATGAGATGTCAGTTTATTACCTACTAGCAAACACAGCTGTAGTTTGGGGTTTAGTGCGTGTTTATACACGTCTCCATAACATGTCGCTATGGGGCTTGAATATTTATAATTCTTGGCAGTTTTGATGCTTTGTGAACATTTTCTCCACGCTCTTAATACACAATATATATAATAGTGGACTTTTGACCTTGAGAGCTCTCAGCTATTCACTCCATCCACTGCCCGCAATCCCAGATATTTTATTTATAATTAAATGCCCTGTGTATAGCAAATGACTCCTAATCCCCCGGCTTCTCATAATGGCCTAGGATTTGCACAGACTCAGAAAATTGGCATCTCGAGAGCAGTGATAATCAGGGTGAAGCAATCCATTTGTGACGTAACTGACCTCATCCGGACTATCCTAAGCACATATATGGGCACTGACATCACGGTACCCAGTGACAGCCTACTACATCCAGCCAATTGCTGTGCTTACTGGAAGTCAGTGAGTGCAATCAGAGTCTACACTGCAGGGTGACAGGTGTCAAACTGCGGTCCCCCAGTTGTTGCCAAACTACAAGTCCCATAAGGCATTGCAAGGCTGACAGTTACAAGCTTGATTCCAAAAGGCAGAGGCATGATGGAACTTGTAGTCCTGCAGTAGCTGGAGGGCCACAGTTTGACACCCCATACTGCCAAATCAACGTATCACTTCCTAAATGGATCTCAGGACCAGAGTTTGAACTGTTTTGTTAATCTGCACTCCGAGCAGATATAATATACACAATTTAATGCAGCTCTGCAAGTGAAAGTGAAACTGCAACACAAAATGGTCCCTTTTTCTGCTAGACATGGCTGCTTTGTATGGCAGAGCTGTGTAAATCTCAAGACTGGATAGACAGAATATAAATCCTCTTATGGCTTCATACAAGGTTACAGTCTGATCACGGGGGGGGGGGGGGGGACTGAGGAAATGCTTCCTCTTGCTTGCAGCAGAATAGTGACATCAAAGTCACCTGGCCTGGCTGGAGTATAACAGGTACTGTACGTGAATGGGGGCGTAACTACAGGGGTTGCAATTGCAACCAAGCCCTTGCTCCAGGGGGCCCATGTGCCTCCCTTGTACACCTGAATAGGAGGGATGGCGGGGGCGGCATTTAGAGGAACCATTCTCCTCCATTTTCCTCCTAATGGAGGAGATTGGTTCCTCTATATGCTGCCACAGCTGCCCCTCCTATCCAGGTTACTTGTCTTCTGCTGTTCCCAGGGTCCCTGTGTGCTTCCCTGATCCCCTCACAGAGCTGCCGTCTTCCCCCCTTCTCTCTCCTGCCAGCTGCTGTAGAAGATGAGTCATGATGGAGAGATGGGAATGGGTCTGTAAATTTGTCATTTACTGAATGGACAGAGTCAGTGATTGGTACCAATTGGTTCATTAATAATTGAAGCATAGTAAATGGTAAAAAAATAATAAAATTAAAATAACAATTAAAAACTACTGACACCAGTGAGGGAACTATCAGTATTGCAAAGGTTGCAATTGCGACCGAACCCTGGCATTTCACCACCATGGGGAGGCCTGAAGATGGCAGAAAGGGGCCCCGCTGCAGAACTTGTGAAGGGGTCCCACTGTGGTACCGTAATAAAGGGACCCAGGATCAGTGGGAAGAGGGTAGGGCCCTGGCCAGGGGTCAGGGGGGCCTTCATAATTTCTTGCACCAGGGCCCTGAAGGTTCTAGTTACGCCTCTGGCCATATCCCTAATGTCTCTAGTGTGGGTGTATTGCTGCTTTATGTCTACGGAGAGTTCATACTTGTTCAGGCTGCATTCACAGCTGAGTGTGTCATGAACACGCAAGAGCGTGCATTTTTTCTGCACATTCACATAACACATGAAGAATAAGTGGCGTGTCTGCTTGTGCCATTAAAAATTAAAAGGTATGCAGTGTGTTTGCGTGACAAATGTGCGGTTAAAAAAACGTGTGAAATTCAACTTCTAAAAAAGTACTTGAGCTACTTGACGCACGTGGGGTAACCAATTGAAATTAGTAATGCTGCCTTACGCATGCAGCGTGAAAACACACAAAAAAAAACACAAGGTGCAACCCCAGCCTTTGTCTATGCAAAGTAATCCACCGCAGGGTGTGAAGAAGCAACAGTTATTATGCATTCAGGAACCAATTCTGCCACCATCTCACCTTTTTTGGGCAAACAGCAACTTTCAGTGGGACTAATGCGCCCCCAAACGCTTGGTTGGCGGTTGCGATATGACCTCATTGATTTGAATGGTCGAGTTTAGCAGGTGGTTGCTGCCTGTCAACTCAACATGCTGCGTGTGTGTGTGGGGGGGGGTGCAGGCAGGGGGGGACTGATGACATCACCCTGGGTGAAGGGTGAGTGTGGGCAGCGGTGTCTCCCCCCAGGCCCTACCTGCCTGCACTCATCCCCCCACCAATGGTGGGGGTGCCTCCCCCCAGGGCCCGCCACCCACAAAGCATTGCAATGTATAAACAGCCACCTACAGCTGTATTGTAAGCTATATGTGGGAGGTCACAGGAAAGTAGAAACGCGGCTTAACCACCTGATTTTACCACCCCAGGCCTCCCATGTGAAAGAGGCCTTAGTGCACAGGTGTGGGCAACACCAGAGATTTGGGACAGAACAGTAAACATGCAGGAGGACACAACTGTCATGGAAAGACCAGTAAGTACCTGAGAAGGGGATGTCTGGGTAGGATTTAGTAGAGACTTTGGGGGCTATAGAGGGTGGGATTTTTTTTCTTTTCAAAAAGACCAAAAGATCAGCATAAGAGCCAGACAAACCTAAGATATATGTAATTAGAGGATGCTGCTTTCAGCTGCTTTAGCATCAATAGCAACTTTCAGTGCAGAGCTGATGCTTATCTGATTAGTGCTCCCTCTGCTGTAAAGTTGGGCTCACAATGTGTTTCTTTGCAAAGTGCACCATCTAGTGTCTATTGTGTGTATAGCACCATATATAAAAAATATCTAAAATGTATTTATTTTTCTATTTTATTTATTTATTGTATTTTTTTCTGTTCTTTGATACAGCTTTTTGCTGCAATCTTAATTCTTTATTTGGCTTCTTGTCCCCACTCTTAATTATTATGTCACTCCGGTACTTTGTTATACCAAATAATTAGACATATACAGTATCTGACAAAAGTAAGTACACCCTCACATTTTTGTAAATATTTTATTCTATCTCTATAATATTCAACTCATGTAGTGGCCAAGTTAGGTATTTTCCCTTTACAATCAATGACTCACAATCAAACAGCACAGGATATCGTCTATTTACATTTGTTTTTTTAACTCCATTAAGACAGAACAAATGTTCATGCACTTTCACTGGGCGAATAGCTATGCTGGTCCATTTTGCTGGATTTTCATTGCAGCAACTCAAAATGGTCCTCAGTAGTTTGTATGGCCGCCACGTGCTTGTATGCATGCCTGACAACGTTGGGGCATGCTCCTAATGAGACAATGGATTGTGTCCTGGGGTATTTCCTCCCAGATCTGGACCAAGGCTTCACTGAACTCCTGAACAGACTGTGGTTCAACCTGGCGGCATCGTTTGGACTGAAATGTAATGTCCCAAAGGTGTTTTATTGGATTTAGGTCAGGCAAGCAGGGCCATTCAGTGGTATCAATTCCTTCATCCTCCAGGAACTGGAGTGCATACTCTCACCACATGAGGCCAGGCATTGCCGTGCACCAGGAGGAACCCAGGACCCACTACACCAGCATAGGGTCTGATAATGGGTCCAAGGATTTCATACTTATACCAGTCTGGGTGCCATTTTCTAGCCTGTAAAGGTCTGTGCCTCCCTCCATGGATATGTCTCCCCAAACCAGTCATGCTGAATGATGTTACAGGCAACATAACGTTCTCCACGACTTCTCCAGAGCCTTTCACATCTGTCGCATGTGCTCTGGGTGAACCTGCTCTCATCTGTGAAAAGCTAAGGAAGCCAGTGGTGGACCTGCCAATTCTGGTGTTCAATGGAAAATGCCAATCAAGCTCCATGGTGCCTCAGACCACCCTCATGAAGTCCATTTCTGATTGTTTGGTCAGAGACATTCACACCACTGGCCTGCTGGAGGTCATTTTGTTGGGCTCTGGCAGTGCTCATCGTGTTCCTCCTTGCACAAAGGAGCAGATACCGGTCCTGCTGATGGGTTAAGGACCTTCTACTGCCCTGTCCAGCTCTCGTAGAGTAACAATCTGTCTCCTGGAAGCTCCTCCATGCTCTTGAGACTGTGCTGGGAGACACAGCAAACCTTCTGGCAATGGCACGTATTGATGTGTCATCCTGGAGAAGTTGGAATGCCTGTGCTACCTCTATAGGGTCCAGGTATTGCCTCATGCTACCAGTAGTGACACTGACCCTAGCCAAATGCAAAACTAGTAAAAAACAGTCAGAAAAGATGAGTATGGAAAAAAAAATGTCAGTGGCCTCCTCCTGTAAAACCATTCCTGTTTTAGAGGTCGTCTCATTGTTGCCCATCTAGTGCACCTGTTGGTAATTTCATTAACACCAAAGAAGCTGATTAAGAACCCCCTTTGCTACTTAACTGACCCGATCAATATCCCTGGAGTTTAACTGACTTGATGCTATACTCTGATTAAAAAGTGTTCCTTTATTTTTTTTTGAGCAGTGTATATTTCTTTATAGTAATTACCTTGGATGACATTAATGGATGGACACATTTCTAGTTCACTCATGCTGTATCCACCTTCCATTTGCTCCCCCTTGGGGTCTTCCCTCGTACAGCTCTCTGGCCAGACATTCCTAACCATCACCAACTGGGAATGTTGCCATAGCATTCAAGCTCAGCTGATATGTAAGTATGGGGTTACTTATGGTGACAGGTGTCCCCCATGATTTAAAAGCTATAATTTATCATTACTACATTATATATTCTAAAACGGATGTTTTACTTTATAGACTTGTTTTAATGTGCATCCACTCCTAAGGAAGTGAGCGGTGATTCACGAAACGCGTTGTTTTAAGATGGCCCTTTTCCAATCATGTATTGACATCTGTAACTTTTCTTAAACGGCTTGGTATTATTGTATCTGTATTGGATGTACAGGAATATGACGACACTCATATTTACTCTTTAATAAATCTATTAATTATGTTTACTTTGTATTCAGTGGCCATGTGTGTTACACCTAAAAGTCCCAGGGTAAAGTTTTGTTTCTATGTGTATAGCACTATCTACACAGCACCTTCCTTCTCTCCTTGCATCCAAATCCAAGGACAAAAATGTAATATTTTGCAGTGGAATCCTTAGCAGTAGTGGCCGCATTAATTTTTTTAGGCTTTTCACCTGGATAATCTGGACATACCACATGTTCATGCCTACTTTCACACCACCATTGTATCGATGGGGGTCAACCATGATGATCACACAGGCTGGACTACAAACATGTCTGCCTTTGTCACCATTATTTATTACAGGTATTTATATAATAGCGGCATCAATTTATGCAGTGCTTTACATATATTTTACATTCACATCAGTCCCTGCCGTAAATTTTTTATTGAGGGGATTCGTTTACAAAATGAAGATACATTGTTTGCGTGAGCCAAAAGCCTTTCCAAACCCAGATATTACCTTGTAAAAGTAGCATTGTCATCATCACTGTGCTGTACACAGCCTGTGCAGAGCTGAGGGAGGGGCCCAGCAGGCTCCACCCACTACAGGCTGCCTGCAGAAATTTAGAGGAGGGGGCAGAGACAAGACCAGTCACCCTGCACAAGGAGAGAGAGCAGTAGTGACCGGTCTTTATTACAAGAAGTCACAAAGCACATCAAGATTCAAGAAGAATGCACATCTCTTCTATTTTTTTTGCATCTTTAAGATCCCATTCGCAGCTCAGCGTTTTGTAGCTTCAGCCCGGGTTCACACTATTGCAAACACAGACATTGCATGTGATTCTCACCGCATTGCTGTGCAAATCACATAGGATGTCCATACAGTTGTATGGCTGAAGTCGCATTGGATTCGCAAGAAAAAGGTGCAGGAAGCTTTTTTCCCGCACTGGAATCGAATTGCATGGGTGTTCATGCGATCTGATGCCTTTCCGAATTCACAGTTCGCACTGCGATCTGTGAACCGATCTGGGAATGTCATTAACATTGTATTGACAGCCACAGAGGTTCGCAGAGGGCAGTGTGACCTACCTGCGGGGGAGATGCGATGCGGGAACTGGCACTGAAATCACGCTGGTTCTCGCATCACAATAGTGTGAACCGGGCTCAAGCTTATAACGCCAAAACGCTGGAGGAGAAAACAATCGATTCTCTAGGATAGGGGTATGCAATTAGCGGACCTCCAGATGTTGCGGAACTACAAGTCCCATGATGCATAGCAAGACCCTGACAGCCACAAGCATGACACCCAGAGGCAGAGGCATGATGGGACTTGTAGTTTTGCAACAGCTGGAGGTCCGCTAATTGCATATCCCTGCTCTAGGAGATGGTTCACATCTCCACTGCAAGTTGCCTGAAGCTCAAAAAAGTTCTGGAACTTTTTTTGTAGCTCAAACCGAGCAGATTGGTGCATTTTTAAGGGTTTTTTTTGTTCCATAGAAAGGCATTAAAAAGCTTGAGTAGAATGTTTTGTCGTTCGTTTTATGCTCAAATGCAATAATTAAACGAAAATAATAAAAATAAATAATAAAAAAAGAAACCCTAACCCCCAACCCCAATATTAACCCCTAATCCTAAACCCTAATATTAACTCCAAACCCTAATCCTAATGTTAATCCTCTAACCTAACAGCATAAATAAATAAGTAAATAAATAAATTAACCCCTAACAGTAAAAAGTAAAATATGAATAATAATAAAATAATGGATAAAAGCGGATGACAAAGCTGAAAAACATAGCAACAAATGATGAAACAGATGATATTTTTCTCTATTGGCTAATCAAAAAAAACCTTAGTTAGACTTACCGGTGACGGTATTTCTATAAGCCTTTTAGGACAGCACAATGGAGAGAGCGTAGCTCCACCTTATCACAGGAAACACTGCCGTGTCACGCCCCTTTAAAAGCGTCAGCTTCCACCATGCCGTCAGTCAAACGTCGCCGATCCTCCGACATGCTGGAAGACATAAACACATCTAACACCCCAAGTTAGTCAATAACATATATTAACACCTAGGGAGGGAAGTAGCTGCTGTCCTGAAAGGCTTATAGAAATACCGTCACCGGTAAGTCTAACTAAGGTTTTTCTCCTTCGCCTTTCAGGACAGCACAATGGAGATGATAACCGAGCACTTACTTCAGGGTGGGACAACAGCTTGCAGAACTTCCCTGCCAAAGGATTGATCCGCTGCCGTCAACACATCCAGTCTATAGTGTTTCATAAATGTAGAATAGCTGGACCACGTGGCGGCTTTGCAGATTTGCTCTGGTGAAGCTCCTGCTCTCTCTGCCCACGAAGCTGCCACTGCCCTTGTAGAATGAGGCTTAATCTCTTCTGGAGGCGCTTTCCCTACCGCCTGGTAAGCTGCACTAATGGCTTGCTTCAGCCATATACCCAATGTGCCCTTGGATGCCCTTTCCCCTTTACGGGTTCCAATGGTTAGGACAAAAAGTGAGGAAGATTTCCTGAAAGGCTTTGTTATCTCCAAATATTTCAGCAGACACCTCCTCACATCCAGGACTTCATTCACGAGCCAATAGTAGAGGTAACACGACAGGACTTTCCGCTTCCTCTTTTTGGAATCAATCTGAATGGCCAC
>BLSH010177802.1:4086-17810 GCA_018402905.1 Glandirana rugosa | reverse complement strand
CTCTTTTTTACGGAATTACACTATTTGGCACCTTTATTTTATTTTTTACTCACACCCCTGAACACTGGAGGATTGGTACACCAGAACCGAGGAGAGGAGAAAACGGGACGCCCAGGCTGTCCAAAGACCCGAGCTGACCGGGATAAAGATACAGCACAGGCGGGCCACCCCTGCAGGGGTACCTCTTTCTGGTGAGTGGGGACACTTGTGGGGAGCACGGATTTTGGAGTCACGAATTTATTCAACAGAAGTCACCGGATCACTTTAAAGATTACTGCACTAACAGCAAGAATCACAACTGTTTCAGATAAAGAGTTTTGCAGCATGATTCAAAAATAGACTGTCACTGAAAAAATAATTCCTTTATTATCTTTCATACTCTGCTGGAATTTTATTTTGTTTGTGTGTCATATCACCTTTTATATGCATTTTTGCACATGGTTTATTGTTCTTAAGGAGTATATTTTACCTTATATTAACCACGATTGAATTATTAGCAGCACAATATTCGATAATTTATATTTTATTCTGATATATATACATATTTCTTATTCTTATATCGGAGCCTGTACAATTTTTATGGTTTTTATACACCCATTATGAGTTTCTGATCCTGATTAATTTATTGACTACATACTAACAGCATAACAGAGGATATATTAACAGTCTAGGAAATAGCGCCACCATCCTGTTATTATAAGACACCTAAAAAAAAAAAAAAAAAAACCTTAGGAGATTATTTTTAAATATGCAGATGTTGGCGGACAATGGGGGTCAAAGAGTGCTCCTGTCATTGGACGCCAACAAAGCGTTTGATAGTATGAGCTGGTCTTATCTTTGGGCAGTGCTGTCTAAATTTGGCTTTGGTAAGAGGTTCATAGCCTGGGTCCGCCTTTTGTATAGTTCCCCTCGTGCGGCGATTAGAGTGGCGGACCGTCAGTCACCGGGCAGGGGGACAGGGGGACGGCTGCCTTCACACCAGCACAGCAGACCACGGACGGCCGGCCGGTCGGTCCCTCTTTACATCTGCTCCACGTGAATACAACTCCCAATGACACTACAGCCGAGGCAGGAGTGACACTGTTCTGGGCCTAGACTTTCTGCATTGATGTGCATGGTTTTAACCCTTGTTTGTGAATATCCATTTAGCTTGTATTAATAAAATCATTGTGATGGCATACTGCACTTAGGTCTGGCACACCTTGTTTCCCCCCCTTCTTTGTGTGTGGGTGTTCCTATTGTTTGCTCTGAGTCTTATTTCGTGTACCAATCTTTGTCTTGTCTGACTATTCCTGCCTGCCTGATACCTCGATCTTCAGCTTTTTCTCTGTTTCTCCTGTCTGCTTGTAGCCCTAACCTTTTGCTATTACCGCTGACTTTTTTTTACTGTTCCTGCACTGCTGCTTCCTCTTTTCCACCTGTAGCCAGCTGAGCGTGAGCTAGGGGACACCGGGGCAGCGACCTGGATCCAGTTGCAGCCAAATCCATCCTCATCACTAGAGGCACTGGTGAACACCCACTGGCTCTTAGACTCCGTGCCCTGGGGAAACTGATGCACTAGCTCCATGTGTTTCAGTGTCTGTGCTCCAGGGGACCCTCTTCCCATATCAGCCGGAACTCATTAGCAGCAGTCTGCCATAGGTTCAAAACCTCAGTGGTGCGATTCGCACTCCAGTGGTGTGCACCTGTCACCTGACGCCAGGCATCGTGACAGTTTGATCAGCAATGCAGGCTTGCACTGCCAGGTGTTATATCCTGTTCCCAATTAGGGCCTGGCGTGGAGACAAGCTCAGGAGAGCCTACTAAAGCACACAGGTGAGGGAGGCCTTTAACTGGACACATGCAGCAAGGTAGGCAACAGATAAGACATGAATGTTTGCTGTGGTTTCATGACAGAATGTTTACTGTAGTTTCATGACAGTGATCAGCCATGGACCGGGCTGATGTGCCGCTACCTACGCACTCCAGTGGTGCGCACCTGTCACCTGACCCCAGGTGTCGTGACAGTCTGGCATGATACTCTGTAAATGTTTGTTGAGTCTGAGAGCAGCATTCCTGATGTGACCACAGAGAGCCATTAAGAACCTAATGTTTGCTTCAGGCTGTACTTCAATCTGTTTGAGGTAAGCGATCTGAGAGCACATTGGTGGATTCACAGGATCACTTTATCACTGCAGTTTTGAGTCACCATGATGTGGATTTCTAGCACCTGAGCACTTTCTTATTGAACTGGATCTACCTTAATATTTATTCATATAGATCAACATTTCATCAATTTCTTCATTTAGTTATTCGGTCAGCATTTGGATATATTTGACACATATTTCATCTAAGCATTTAGGGCTCGTTTACATTTGCTTCAAAACAGGGGTCAGACAAGCTTTGTTAAAGCTCCCTTAACGCTAGTCAAAGCACCTATCACTAAATAAAATGGTTAGCTCACGGACCTGTTTACACCTTGTGTTGGCTTTGCTTTGCTTCAGCTTTGCGTCAAAAATTATACCCCGTGTAGCTTCAGCCACGCTTCAAAGCCTCTTCAATGGCTCCATAGAAGTCTATGACAAAGCTTGTTTGAAGCTCGCTTGAAGCACCTGCGGCTTTTCAGAGGCTTTAATTCAGCTTTAGCTTTGCTTTATTTTGGGGAAATTGCAGGTGTGAGCTATCAACAAACACACAGGGCATCGGCCAAGCTACAACAAAGCTTCAAAAGAGCCTCATCGAAGCACCACTAAACCCTCGTCGAAGCACCACCGAAGCCTCAGTGAAGCATCTCGAAGCCTCATCGAAGCACCACTGAAGCCTCAAAAACACATCATAAAAGCTTGTTGAAGCAGTAGAGGCTTTAATGTTTGTTGAAGCCAAAGCAAGTGTAAATGAGCTCTTAGCACTTTTTTCAGGAACTTTAAATCACATGCACTTATATGAATGGGACCATTTCATTCATATGTTCCATACGTTTGTATATATATTAATTATTTACTGATTATTTTGTTATTCACTGTATTTATTATTATTTTTTTTTCTTTGATGCATGATTTGCAAATATACATCATAGATTCATTGTATTCCCTGGAGATTGATGTAATAGTTCATATGTGGATTTGAGCAGTACCATTATAAAAAATTTATTATACAGGGATTGCTTCAATCACATCCAAATCGCTGCAAAATTGAGGTAAAATCGTGAGACTTTCAAGTCGCACAAGTGTGAAAGGGGCCTTCTGGGCACTGATAGGTGGCACTGATGGGCAGCACTCATGGTCACTGTTGAGCACTAATGGGGTGCACTGATGTGCCCTGTAGCCGTCTTTCGGCTATAGAGCAGTAGGGAAGTGGTTAAGGTAGGCTGAGACAAGGCGTTAGCTCTCTGTTTATTTTCATTGTACATAAAATCATATGTAATTGCAGAGTTTCCTTTTTAAAAACGATTGTGCTGATGTGGTACAGCAATGAAAGTATATTTTATGAGTTCCTAAAGGTTTTTGTTTTATTTACCCATACACCTTTAAGCCCATTCACTGTTCACTGCAATTTGGCTTCAGGTGCCCAACGTTGCCCCAGGTCTTTTATAGTTCTAGCAATACCCCTGTTTTTTACTCAGCAACCACCAACCCCATAAGATACACAATACTTCACTCCTGGGCTGATTTAACCTGACATTTAAACAGACTTTTTGCAAGTGTTTTTTTGAAAATATTAAGGAGCAGTGTATTTTGCACCTCATAGAATGGACTGTTTATTGAAAAAGCCAATTTAATTTACTCCCAGAATTTTTGCAGTGTACCCACAGGCCCTGTGTTGTCTAAGCAAAGAGAGACAAGTGGAACACTACAAGCCATAGCCATTGCAGCAACACCCATTTTATTGACTACACCTTTTTTTGGCCAGGCTCGCAAGTGTCAGGCAGTTGGCACGATGCATTAGCTCCCACAAATACACTTCCACCACCAGTATAATCTCCCCCCACCTGAAAAAAAAATGGAGCTGTCCCTATCTCAGGGCAGATTTTTTTTATTCACTTACCACATGGCAACCGTGATTGGGTCATAGTTGTGGCCTTTTCCTATTGATCTCAAAAGGCAAGTATGATAGGCAGTACTGCCTGTCAAACCCTGCAATTCCAGTTAAAATTGTCACAGCTGTGATGCTGCACTTTGCAGTTGTACAGCCCCATTTGGCTCTCAAGGTAGAATTTAGATGGGTGGCAAAACCACAATTCAACTGCTTGTTTTTCACCTCCCCCATCAATTGCCCTTGTGAAACAGCCATAAAAGATTGTGTACAAAGATAGTGCAATCAGATTGTATAGTAAGGTTGTCCCCAAACTGCGGCCCAGGGGCTAGATGTGGCCCTTTGCTTGCTTTTACCCAGCCCTTGGGACACTATTTCATTCACTGATACCAACAGTAGGACACAATTGCCCCCACTGACACCAATGAAGGGGCATAATCCCTCCCTATGACACCAATCATGGGGCCCAATTCCTCCCAATGACACCAACCATGGAGCCCAATTCCTCCCAATGGCACCAACAATGGGGCCCAATGACACCAATGATAGGACACTATTCTTCTTAATGACACCAACAATTGGGCACAATTCCTCCCACTGACACCAAAGACAAAGCTTTGTTTTTTCCCACCAACATCAAAACCTTTTTTATACCCATTGGCCACAGTCCAGCCTCCCTAATGTCTGAAGGACTGTAAACTGGCCCTTTGTTTCCAAAGTTTGGAGACCGCTGGTATAGTGTATTCCAGCTTTATTCAGACTAGGAAATATACACACCTGAAAGGATGCCAAAGATGATTTTTTTCTGTATGCAGGAAATAGAAAGGAATTTGAAGTAAAAGCATTAAAGAACTATTTTCTAAGACGTGCAGTGGAAAGGGGAAAATTATATATATATTGTGGGAGATTAGCTCATGGGGATCACCTTTCCTGGGAAAAAGGTGTCATAAAACAAACAGAATAGCAAAACAACTCCTTGCCATTCGGAGCTAAACTATACAGAGCAGGATAGCTCTCTATACAGTGTCGGGCTAGTCCCAGACACCTCCAAACAAAACAAACGCAAACCTTTTCCCAAGGTGTAGCTCTCTGTGTAGTGATACTGAGTCCCAGGCCAGAGCAACTCTGAGTTCTCCTCCTGGTCCTTTAACACAGCTAAAGGGGGATTTGGGTGGACCAGAAACTCCAGGCTGGAACCAGCTCTGCCAAATACAGGTGCTGGTCATATAATTAGAATATCATCAAAAAGTTGATTTATTTCACTAATTCCATTCAAAAAGTGAAACTTGTATATTATATTAATTCATTACACACAGACTGATATATTTCAAATGTTTATTTGTTTTCATTTTGATGATTATAACTGACGACTAAGGAAAATCCCAAATTCAGTTTCTCAAGAAATTAGAATATTGTGAAAAGGTTCAATATTGAAGACATCTGGTGCCGCACTCTGATCAGCTAATTAACTCAAAACACCTGCAAAGGCCTTTAAATGGTCTCTCAGTCTAGTTCTGTAGGCTACACAATCATGGGGAAGACTGCTAACTTGACAGTTGCCCAAAAGACGACAATTGACACCTTGCACAAGGAGGGCAAGACACAAAAGGTCTTTGCAAAAGAGGCTGGCTGTTCACAGAGCTCTTTGTCCAAGCACATTAATAGAGAGGCGAAGGGAAGGAAAAGATGTGGCAGAAAAAAGTGTACAAGCAATAGGGATAACCGCACCCTGGAGAGGATTGTGAAACAAAACCCATTCAAAAATGTGGGGGAGATTCACAAAGAGTGGACTGCAGCTGGAGTCAGTGCTTCAAGAACCACTACGCACAGACGTATGCAAGACATGGGTTTCAGCTGTCGTATTCCTTGTGTCAAGCCACTCTTGAACAACAGACAGCGTCAGAAGCGTCTCACCTGGGCTAAAGACAAAAAGGACTGGACTGCTGCTGAGTGGTCCAAAGTTATGTTCTCTGATGAAAGTAAATTTTGTGGGGGGCATGGCCGGTGGCGAGGAAGATGGCCACAGTGTAGCAGAGCTCCAGACAGAGCGACCTCCACAAGCGGCACTCAGCAGCAGGGAGACACGCTTCTCACACACAAGCAGCAGAGAGAGCCTCTTCAGAACACGAGGAGCACCATGAGCAAGTGTAAGCCCACTAAGGCTCCCCGCAAACTGGCGGACATCTTCACCGAGGCCTGATCCGGTCGTAGCCGCGAGGACAGCGCCATGATGGGCACTGCGCGTGACAGGCCTAAGCTAGGAGCACATGAACGGGATGGAGCGGAGGGCCCAGCGTGCCACAAAGTTGTCCAGGTAAGTAGCCAGGACTCACAGAGCCCACAAAAATCCAGGCCGCGGCTTGACCCTATGCTACAGGCCCTGAATGACAGGGATGGGGAGGGAGACACAATGGAGGACAATGAGGATGACAATGACCCCATTTCGCAATTCCCCACCACAGGGCAACAAATTTTGCATACTACCATGAAAGGAATGCTGGTGGCACTCCGCAGTACACTGCACGCAGACATGAAATCGGCAGTCTCCAAAATCAAAGTGGAAGTGGAGGAACTGGGAGACAGGATCAGCCACATGGAGGACAAAATGTCTGACTTTGCTGAAGCACATAATGACCTGGTAGCTGCATACAAAGAGACTACAGACTAAGCCACAGATGGACGACTCGCACGGATCCTCCTAGAACTTCTTTCATACCTGGAGACACACTTCTGGAACACCAGGCAAGGGACACACCCGGACCCAGGCACTATAAGACTTTGGTAACTAATAAGCAGCTTACATGAGTACTAACACCATGCCATTAACACTAGTTTTACTGAATGCCCACGGTCTGAACAGCCCTTTTAAGTGGAAATCTGCCTGGAAAGAAGCACTAAAACTGAAAGCAGACGTGTTTGGCGTCCAAGAGACCCATTTTAGTGCCTCTAAGGTCCCGCATTGCTCCCACAGGCACTTCTGGCATATATTCCTGGCCAACGGCCCGGCTAAGAAGAATACTGGACAAACCAAATTCCTGAATGCTTTGTATAAAAAAGTGGAGAGGAGTCGGAGGGGTTCACTCATAATGATGGGGGACTTCAACTCAATCATAGACCGGGATATGGACATATCCAGGCCTTGCCCAAGTACATGACAAACACTGTTATTCTTTACAAGGAAAAACCTTCTGTATGACCCGTGGAGGTGTTTACATGCGGAGGAACGAGACTATACTTATTTCTCAGCGCCCCACGGCAAGTACACAAGGATTGACTTTTTTCTTACAGACCTGCCCACACTCCACAAAGTATCTAAAATAGAGATCTTAACAATAACTTGGTCAGACCACGCGCCATCACGCTGACACTGTCAAACAACCTAAAAGCCCCCTCGACTCGGAGAAACAATAAATACCTGTTTACCAATCTGATTTATAGGGAGAAAATTGCTAACCAACTAGAGGAGTTCTTTAACCTTAATCATACCCCTGACTCCAAAACACCCGTAGTATGGTGCACGCACAAGGCCTACGTGAGAGGCCTGCTGATCCAACTAGCTGCCAGGGATAGGAAAGGAAAATCTCAAACCATTGACAAACTATTGAACAAAATACAGAATTTAGAACATCAGCACAAAAAAAACCCTGGACCTAATCACTCAGACAGACCTATCTGCAGCCAGACACGACCTGAGGCTTCTTATGATAGCCTCCCATGAAAATCACACCCGTAAAACCAGAGCTACCTACTATTCTCAAGGAAATAAAGCGGGCAAGCTGTTAGCCAATCAGATTAAAAAGAGACAAACGAAAAACGCAATAACACACTTAGTGAACCCAAAAAACAGCTGCAAAATCACCCATCCTAAAGAGATAGCAAATTCTTTCCGAGACTACTACAGATCCCTGTACAATCTCCACGCTGACCCTAACACCACACAACCTACCATTGACACAATCCACCACTACCTTGACACCCTAAATCTTCCGTCCATTCCTATGGAGGCTCTTCACTTCCTAAATTCTCCTATAACTATAGAAGAGATCACCAAAACTATTCTAACACTCCCCAATAACAAATCGCCAGGAGTGGACGGCCTGTCCCCAAAACTTTCGCCCGATATCACTCCTTAACACGGATTTAAAAATACTCTCCAAGATAATAGCAAACAGACTATCAGATATAACCCCGTTGCTCATAAATAGAGACCAGGTAGGCTTCATCAAGGGGCGACAAGCGTTGGACGGAACTAGACGAATGATCGATCTTATCACAATCTCAAACTCCAAAAAGACCCCAAAAGTCTTCCTGGCCCTCGATGCCGAGAAGGCCTTCGACCGAGTCCATTGGGGGTATCTTAAAGCTATCCTCGATAAATTCGGTAGTCAAGGCCCCATCAGAAATATGATATTAGCCCTATACTCCTGCCCCTCGGCTCAAGTGTATACCTCCAACACCCTATCAGACTCTTAAAATCACAAACGGGACCAGACAAGGGGGCCCACTATCCCCAATTATATTTACCCTTGTCATGGAGCCCTTTGCAGAAGCCATAAGACATAACCACCACATACAAGGCCTTAAGATTGGCGATTATAACCACAAAATCAGACTATTTGCGGACGATGTCCTTTTAACTCTAACTAATGTGGCCCCGTCCCTGAAAGCGGTGCAAGAAGAAATCACAAACTTTGGGAGAGTCTCGTACTATAAAATTAATACTACCAAATCAGCTATCCTACCTATTAATATTGGAACAGCACATATAAAATCTTTGAAAAAATAATTCCCTCACTCCTGGGATAACAAATCCATAGACTACCTAGGGATTAAACTTACATCCCCTGTATCTAAACTTTATGAAGCCAATTTCCCACCCCTCCTAGATTCTAGCAAAACAGATCTCATAAGCTACCAGAAATCAGAAGTGTCATGGTTAGGACGAATCGCAGCATTTAAGATGCTATCTCTGCCCAAATTGCTCTATCTCTTCCGCACCATTCCAATAAAACTCCCAACCAAGTACTTTACCACTTTAAATAGACACATGAACACCTACATATGGAATTCAGACAAATGAATAGCACGCACAATCCTCTACAGGAATAAAGAACAAGGCGGAGTAAATATGCCCAATTTACATCTATACCATAAAGCAGCTATCTTGGATCAACTTAGGCATTGGGCGATGCCCACACCTAATAACAGATGGGTCGCACTAGAAAAACACTTATTACAAAATAGTGACCTTGAGTCACTGCTAGTTGCATGCGCCACACGACAAAAACTACAGGTGCCCACCGCTGCGACCATTGCAGCATCAGTAGAATCCTGGCACTACACCCTACAGGCGGTACCAGACTCCGAACCTTCTCAAACCTTAACCATCCCTAAGGAATCTTATGAGTACCTAATCCCCTCCTTCTCTGTAAACAGAGGGATGGGGATTGGGATACCTACATATCAAACTATTCAGGTTAGACATTTTCATAAAGTTTTTCCCTCTACTATTGTCAAAATCAATGAAGCTATGTGAACATTACGCCACAAAACAAGCGCTCTCAGGGTCGGAATTTCCTGGTTCTATAAGCACCTAAACTCCCAGTATAACAAGACCAAAACACACCAGATAAGTTGGGAAAAGGAATTAAAAAGGAATATAGACTGGAACAAGGCATTGTACAACTCACTTAAATACTCCCACTGTACTTCCCACTGGGAAAATGTGCTTAAAACAGTATATAGAGGATACTTAACCCCAGCAAAACTTAATCAGATCTTCCCAGATACCTCTCCCAAATGTTGGCGAGGATGCGGCTCAACGGGAGATCTATATCACATTCTATGGTCATACACAAATATTAAAAACTTCTGGCGCTCTGTTTTCGCCTTGGTATCAACCAAAAATTATTACCAAAACCGAGATGAACCCGAGCCTACACCTGTCCCTATTTGGGATTCAACTAGACCAATTCCCTAAACAATTCCGCACAATCATCTCACATATCTTCCTGGCGGCCAGAATGTCTATAACACACAAGTGGAAACAATCCACAGTCCCCACCTTAGAAGAAGTCAAACATATAGTTGACACCAATTGTATGCATGAAAAGCGTTTTTGCAGGTAAACACCATTCCTGGATGAGCTGTGAACTAAATTGGGAAGCCTGGATCCTTGAAAGGAACCTTACCCAACTGTGAGGTACCCAGCACTATATGGGGGGCTGCGGGGCCTCCGCTTGCCCAGCCACTAGAGAGATCTGGGGGAGCAGAGACACGGAGCACCCAAAATAATGAAGGATTTAACTAGTTACCTCCAAATGTATAGATAAAAGTGAAGGCAAAGGAGGGCAGCACAGCAAAAGGGATTAGAAGAGGTGAAAGGCTGCATCAAACAAACTATAGCTGGTGTAGTCGAGTAATAAAAACCTATATAATGTGATGTCTTATTGGAAAATGGATGTATGTACAAATGACTGAGGCAAATGCATATGTGAGTTCTTTCTACTTTTAAGTTTTCCCCCCTTTTTTCATTTCCTGTTCCCCTCCCCCTTGTTAAGGGGAAAAATGCTTTAATAAAAATTATCTGAAAGACAGTAAATTTTGCATTTCCTTTGGAAATCAGGGTCCCAGAGTCTAAGGGAAGAGAGGAGAGGCACACAATCCATGTTGCTTGAGGTCCAGTGTAAAGTTTCCATAGTCAGTGACGGTTTGGGGTACCATGTCATCTGCTGGTGTTGGTCCACTGTGTTTTCTGAGGTCCAAGGTCAAGGCAGCCGTATACCAAGAAGTTTTAGAGCACTTCATGCTTCCTGCTGCTGACCAACTTTATGGAGATGCAGATTTCATTTTCCAGCAAGACTTGGCACCTGCACACAGTGCCAAAGCTACCAGTACCTGGTTTAAGGACCATGGTATCCCTATTCTTAATTGGCCAGCAATGACCTTAACCCCATAGAAAATCTATGGGGTATTGTGAAGAGGAAGATGCGATATGCCAGACCCAACAATACAGAAGAGCTGAAGGCCACTATCAGAGCAACCTGGGCTCTCATAACACGTGAGCAGTGACACAGACTGATCGACTCCATGCCACGCCGCATTGCTGCAGTAATTCAGGCAAAAGGGGCCCCAACTAAGTATTGAGTGCTGTACATGCTCATACTTTTCATGTTCATACTTTTCAGTTGGCCAAGATTTCTAAAAATCCTTTCTTTGTATTGGTCTTAAGTAATATTCTAATTTTCTGAGATACTGAATTTGGGATTTTCCTTAGTTATCAGTTATAATCATCAAAAATAAAAGAAATAAACATTTGAAATATATCAGTTTGTGTGTAATGAATGCATATAATATACAAGTTTCACTTTTTGAATGGAATTAGTGAAATAAATCAACTTTTTGATGATATTCTAATTATATGACCAGCACCTGTATATCAAATATCGCCCGTCCACTATTTCGCCTCGCATAACGTCACAATATATATATATATTAGGGATGAGCTTGGTGTTCGGGTCGAACATGAGTTTGACTCGAACATCAGGGGTTCAATCGTTTGGCTTTTCCCAAACATTATGGGGCGTTCGCAGCAACTTTGCGCGCACCATTATGCTTTCAAATGGTGTTGGAATGCCGCCTGCTGCTTGGCCAAAGCACATGACCTGCATGCCTTGGCCAATTAGCGGGCAGCCTGCTGTGAGAGCTTTGATTGGCTAAAGGCAGGGTGCCTAAATGCATGCCCCACACTATATAAAGCCACGTATACAGCGGCTCTATGTAGTGTGTTGGCAGCGGTTTTAGGCAGATAACTTCCTGAATACAGGCAGTTTAGCTAGGTAGCTTTCTAACCTGTGTTAAAAAAAAGAAAAAAAATGCAAAAGATAGATAGCTAGCTAGCTAGCTAGATAAGGAGAAATATCAAATCTATCTGTCAGTTAGTGCAGACAGGTTAGTGTATATGTATATACGGTATCTCACAAAAGTGAGTACACCCCTCACATTTTTGTAAATATTTTATTATATCTTTTCATGTGACAACACTGAAGAAATGACACTTTGCTACAATGTAAAGTAGCGAGTGTACAGCTTGTATAACAGTGTAAATTTGCTGCCCCCTCAAAATAACTCAACACACAGCCATTAATGACTAAAATGCTGGCAACAAAAGTCAGTACACTCCTAAGTGAAAATGTCCAAATTGAGCCCGATTAGCCATTTTCCCTCCCCGGTGTCATGTGACTTGTTAGTATTACAATGTCTCAGGTGTGAATGGGGAGCTCTCTCACTCTCTCATACTGGTCACAGGAAGTTCAACATGGCAACTCATGGCAAAGAATTCTCTAAGGATCTGAAAAAAAGAATTGTTGCTCTACATAAAGATGGCCTAGGCTATAAGAAGATTGCCAAGACCCTGAAACAGAGCTGCAGCACAGTGGCCAAAACCGATACAGTGGTTTAACAGTACAGGATCCACTCAGAACAGGTCTCGCCATGGTCTACCAAAGAGGTTAAGTGCACATGCTCAGCGTCATATCCAGAGATTGTCTTTGGGAAATAGATGTATGAGTGCTGCTAGCTTTGCTGCAGAGGTTAAAGGGGTGGGAGGTCAGCCTGTCAGTGTTCAGACCATATGCCACACCATGCATCAAATTGGTCTGCATGGCTATTGTCCCAGAAGGAAGCCTTTTCTAAAGATGATGCACAAGAAAGCCCACAAACATTTTGCTGAAGACAAGCAGACTAAGAGCATGGATTACTGGAACCAGGTCCTGCGGTCTGATCAGACCTAGATAAACTTATTTGGTTCAGATTGCGTCAGGCGTGTGTGGCAGCAACTAGGTGAGTAGTATAAAATCAAGCGTGTCTTGCCTACAGTCAAGCATGGTGAAGGAAGTGTCATGGTCTGGGGCTGCATGAGTGCTGTCGGCACTGGGGAGCTACAGTTCATTGAGGGAACCATGAATGCCAACATGTACTGTGACATACTGAAGCAGAGCATGATACCCTCCCTTTGAAGACTGGGCCGCAGGGCAGTATTCCAACATGATAACGACTCCAAGCACACCTCCAAGAGACCACTGCCTTGCTAAAGAAGCTGAGGGTAAAGGTGATGGACTGGCCCAGCATGTCTCCAGACCTAAACCCTATTGAGCATCTGTAGGGCATCCTCAAATGGAAGGTGGAGGAGCGCAAAGTCTCTAACATCCACCAGTTCCGTGATGTCGTCATGGAGGAGTGGAAGAGGACTCCAGTGGCAGTCTGTGAAGCTCTGGTGAACTCCATGCCCAAGGGGGTTAAGACAGTGCTGGAAAATAATGGTGGCCACAGAAAATATTGACACTTTGGGTCCAATTTGGATATTTTCACTTAGAGGTGAAATTTGGATATTTTCACTTTTGTTGCCAAAGGGTTAGACATTAATGGCTGTGTGTTGAGTTATTTTGAGGGGGCAGCAAATTTACACTTGTATACAAGCTATGCACTCACTACTTTACATTTTAGCAAAGTGTCATTTATTCAGTGTTGTCACATGAAAGGATATAATAAAATATTTCCAAAAATGTGAGGGGTGTACTCATTTTTGTGAGATACTGTATATACGCGCAGTGTACTATATATCAGTGTACACTGTACATATGGTATATAGTACACTTGAGGTATACATGTCACATGTGACTATATATCATGTGACGCGCATATATGTCATAGAG
>BLSH010177801.1:67336-81823 GCA_018402905.1 Glandirana rugosa | reverse complement strand
TCCCTCTACTGATACATCCCAGAATTCTGTTTGCTTTTCCCACTGCCTGGTTACACTGTTTGCTCATTTTGCAATCATCTGAAATAAGCACCCCCAAATCTTTTTCTTCTGTAGTGCTGGCTAACACTGTGCCCCCAATGATGTCCTCTCTAAGCGGATTCTTTTTCCCTAGATGCATTATTTTACATTTAGAAATATTGAACTGCAGTCTCCACTGCTTTGACCAATCTTCCAGCAATGCCAAATCATGTTCCATGTTACAGACACCTCCAGGGATATCAACCCTATTACACACCTCACCTTTGTATCATCAGCAAAGAGACATACATTGCCCAGCAAACCTTTAGTTATATCACTTACATATAGGTTGAATAGAACAGGACTGCATGTTTAATGCAGTATATTTCTGTGCATTAGTGCATGTTTAATGCAATATATTGCAGTGAGTCAGTGCAGTTTTACTGCAATATATTGTAGTATATCAGTGGAGTGTGTCTGTGTAGTGAGTACTCATGTTAAAGTGCACCAAACACCACTTCCCATTGATTAAAGTACATCAACATACACATCGCCACATCTTTATTACATTTTGTTAATAAGCATCCCCCCTCCATCATGTCTGGGAGGCCAACAATGAGAGGCAGACATTGCCGTAGCACTGTGTAGGGGGTCAGCAGCGTATGTGTCCACAGGCAAAGGTAGATGTGGTCAGTGCTCAGGCAGGGCATAATTTCCTCTGTTTGGTGATTTTGCCTGTGCTATCCAGTCACAGCATGCAGAGGAGGTGGTGGACTGGCTTACTAAACCATGCTCATCCTCCTTATCCTCCGTCACCCAAGCAGACTAGTGTGCAGTCCACTGCAACTGCCAGAGTGGCTTATTCTGCCTCCTTGTCCACAACTACTCCTGCCATAGCCCTAGCATCAGGCATGGAGGAGTCAGCAGAGTTATTTGAACATAGCGTCAGCCACTTGCTCCTTGATGATGCCCAGCCATTACTTGATTCAGATGTTGGTTCTGAGGCTGAGGAAGGTAGGAACATGAGCCTACAGAGAAGGGAGAACACTGGTACACAAATTGACAGTCATGTTCCCCTAGCTGCAGTGTATTGCCAAGTTGTCTCCAGCAATAATGAGGAAGGAGGAGATGATGATGATGAGGTCGCTGACACAACTGATAGAGCAGAGGAGGAAAGTGAGGGTGAGGCACAACCCCAACGAGGCAGCCATAATGGAAGAGTAAAGAGCAGCCATCCTATGCCATCACATTTTTGAGCTGTTATCTCCCACCCCATTTCCCACAGCTCAGCTGTCTGAGCCTTTTTTTAGAACATGTTTAGCCGATCGTACTGTTGCAATTTGCAAACTTTGCCTCAAGCACGTCAAGTGTGGCAAAAACACCATCCACCTGGGTACCATATGCTTGACAAGGCATTTAAGCTCCCACCACTTTTGGCGAAAAGCACCTGAAAGCCACACAAAAGGGATGCAATTCTGTTCCTCCTCCTTACTCAGCTCAGTCTACCCACGCTATACCTCATGACCTGTCTTAGGTCCAGTAGCACACCACCAGCTGTAGACTATAGCTGGCAAATCTCTTTGCCCCATCTGCTGCAGCGAAAAAAAAAATAGTCACTGCCACCCACATGCCCAGCGTCTAAATGCAAGCATGTCAAAGCTGCTGGCTTTACATCTCCTCCCTTTCTGTCTGGTGGATTTTGCCCCCAATGGCAGGTTCCCAGTTGCTATTTCTTTTCACGTAAGGCCATTCCAGCTCTGTACCATCATGTGAAAGACAATGTTGTGGCATTGTTGGGCAAGGCAGTCAGCCATAAAGTCCACGTTACTTCTGATATGTGGTCCAGAAAGTATGGTCAGGGACGATATACAGTATCTCACAAAAGTGAGAACACCCCTCACATTTTAGTAAATATTTTATTATATCTTTTCATGTGACAACACTGAATAAATGACACTTTGTTACAATGTAAAGTAGTGAGAACACAGCTTGTATAACTGTGTAAATTTGCTGTCAGCTCAAAATAACTCAACACACAGCCATTACTGTCTAAACCGTTGGCAACAAAAGTGAGTACAGCCCGAACTGAAGATGTCCAAATGGGCCCAAAGTGTCAATATTTTGTGTGGCCACCATTATTTTTCAGCACTACCTTAACCCTTTTGGGCATGGAGTTCACCAGAGCTGTGTGTTGAGTTATTTTGAGGGGACAGCAAATTTACACTGTTATACAAGCTGTACATTCACTATTTTACATTGTAGCATAGTGTCATTTCTTCAGTGTTGCAACATGAAAAGATATAATAAAATATTTACAAAAATGTGAGGGGTGTACTCACTTTTGTGAGATACTGTATATTTCATTCACAGCACACTGGGTAACTCTGCTTGCAACTCGGAAGGATGCAGGACAGGACTCGGTGCTGCAGCTAAATATCTTGCCATGTCTCCATACAGATAATGGTGATGATGTGAGATTTTGTCATCTCTACCCCCTCCTCCTCCTCCATGCACTCCCCTGCTGAATTGTCCTATGAATCACAAGTACCCCCTAAGCATTCAAAGGGCTATTCAATGAGTCAGGCTAAATGGTGTCATGCAGTGCTTCAATGAACCTAAACAAAATTGTCCCTGTAAGGCCACAGAGAACCAAGAGGTTACTTGCAGAGGAACGGGCAATGTAGACTAGTGAATATGAATATAAAAAAAAAATTCCTTTTAATGGTTAGTTACATTAATACACAATGCAGTGATATTCTGTGTGAGATATAAAAAATGTTACACCATATGGCCCAATGGAGTCCAACGGGCTCCTGGGCAGCAAAGATACAACACCCTAAATGTACACACACATATAGACAACACAAACATAAACAAGGGGCATCCGGATGCGCAGAGGGAGAGAGGGGAACGGGAAGTAGAAGCACAGTAAGGTCAATTGGGTAGTTAATCATCCAGAAAATACTGGTAAGTGTAAATTCCAAACTGTGCTTGACCCTGGTGAAGATCCTGAGCTGTGTTGGGGCGGCCCAGATCAGAATGCGGATGGCAGGGTACTGGGTGGAGTCCATCCACTAGGTCCAAGAAAGGGCCATCATGGTGTGAAGAGGAGTGGAAGGTTCAATGGGGTATGAGGACTTTCGCCATGGGGGGCTGGATGTGAGTCCTGGAAAAGCCTGAAACAAGCCTGAAACAACCTGGAAGGGGTGGTACCACTAAATTAGACCAGGTAGGGTAGCCTCAGCTGGGTAAATATAGTATCTATGAGGATGGTATCATAAGTCACCCTTGGGTGTTTGGCATCTACAGGAGTGTGAATGGGACATGCAGATCCTGCTGACAGCTATGGTAAGCATGTACAGTCACAGTGGCAGCATAGGGTCAATAAAGTGACATTCCTGATATAAGATATAGGATGCAAGGGGAGGCTGAGTTCCTGCCAGGCACGGAAGAGGGATGATGTCTGAAGTGTGTATACACTGGAGGTAATCAGAACTGTGGTGCAATTCAGATATAGGGATAATAAAGCACAGCTCACGTTACCCAGTCCGTACGTTCTTCCCCTGCCTTCCGCTCTGTTAGATGGAGTGTAGCCAGTGATCACCTTACCACCCGGGGTCCCGGGGCTGCAGAGCTCAGTCTCGTCCTGGTAGTCCAGGAATGCGGAGTGTCCCATGCGCCTGCAGCTATAGCGGTAATGGATCCGGGACGCTGGGTGCTCTGCAAGCCTCGTTCTTGGTCGTGGCCAGCCAATCACCAGGGCAATCCTCCCTTTGTCTGTGCAGTCACGTGATGCCCGTGACCTCAACGCATTTCGCTAACGTGTAGCGCAGCTTCGTCTGGTGTTATGCAATGCTTCAGCTGGTGTGTCTAGGGGACAAGAACCACACTGGAGCAGAGATTCTTGCAGCTCTGTAGGGGCAGGTCCAGAGGTGGTTCACACCACACTAGCTGGAGCCAGGAATAGTGGTGTATGATAATGGCACAAACCTCTTGTTTGCCCTTATGTTTAATTGAAAGGATAAACCCCCAGTTAATAGCACAAACGATAATGGCACAAACCTCTTGTTTGCCCTTATGTTTAATTGAAAGGATAAACCCCCAGTGGGACTTTATAGGGAAACCAACTCATCAAAGAGCAAAAAACTGAGATAAAACAGTAGAAGTTTATTCATACATCAAAAATGAAGAAGTACATGCTGGGTCCATCATACATAGGTACATCATACAAGAAGTGACATACATTGGCATGTGAATATTGTTAAAATAATCAATACACAGTACAAGACATTTAAAAACCACTTATGACCACTCACACTGCCATCAAGTGGCGGGGGAGACCCAACGCACTTCTAAAGAGATCTTCATCAGGGGTAGGTGGTCACACATTAAAATCCTCATTTTTACAAGGTATTATTTGGCAGGGTGAGGGTGAATCCACATGGGTTTAGGTAGATTATTTGAAACCCTGCCTCAGTCCAGAAGGAGCAATAAGACAGGGGGAGATTATGTTAGAGATACACATGGTCTAAGTGTGATGTCCCAGTAGAGTGTAGAAGCTGGTTAGTAAATTGGCACCCACAGTTAAATGCAGGAACTACAAGAAAGGTATATTCCAGTCATCAAGCAATCAGATACATATTGGATGGCTATCCAGGGAGCATCACAATAGTGAGAGCGGGGCCAAAAGACGGACCGGCAGAGGGACTGGGAGACACGCAGGTGAAAACATCCAAAAGGCGTATTGTCTTGTTACCATGTATCAAAGAAATTTCTGGGCCAGGGGGAACCAGTAGGTGCAAAGGAACCCGTTAATACCCGCTGAATTTGGATGTAGTCAGAGACACGTCAGGAAACCCAAGCCCACCAAAGTGGGTGCATCACTGTGGGTCTGAATGTCCACCTCGCTGTTATACCACAGTCCCTCTGTATGGAAAAGCCCTTGTTTGCCCTTAGACAGGGAAAGTTGACACATGTGCCATGCATGACACATGTCCTCAATTTGGTGGTGCAGTGTTTCTTAAGTAAGTACCCAGGGTTGGAAGATCTGCTAAAGCAGGCCAGAAGAGTCTGTAGCCATTTCAGGAGGTCATACACAGCCAGTGCTCTGTTGGCTGAAATTCAGCGGGAATTCCACCTGCCCATAAACCGCCTAATTTGTGATGTGCACACCACTTGGAACTCGACTTTGGCAATGCTGCAGTGGCTGCATATACAGCAGAGAGCCGTTGACGAGTACCTGTGTGAGTATGGCACAACGACGCACTGTTTTTCCCCACACCAATCGCTGTTGATAAAGGATGCATGCACTGTAATGTCACCATTTGAGGAGGCCACAAAGGTGGTGAGCTGTGACAATGCATGTGTAGCCATGTTCCCCCTTGGTGGTGGCTGGCAGTTGTTGTCCACCTGCCTGCTGCCCTCAATCACATGATTTTCTACACACCCGGAGTCACTGAACAGGATTGTACTTTGTTTTGTTGTTTTATTTAGGGGATAAACTTGGATAGGGATAGGGATAACTCTGGGATGCCCAAAGATCAAATCACAGGACCACCTGTATATACACTCCTTCTTCCTCCAGCACTAACACTTGCTGACCGTTACTCTTCTCCTTCTTCTCTCCTGCACATATACTTGCTGTTACAGGCTTGAAAGGCAATTTATCAGACATCCATGACACTTCCTCTTCCACCACAGCTAGCACATGGTGAGGCCTGCTCTACTGTCAGCAGGACCTCCGAACCACCCATTGTGGGCAAGGGCCACAAGCTCCCAGTTGTGAAGCCACAGGCCCTAAATTGTCTAGCTAAGTACATTGGTGCTAGCTGGGCACTGGATGAACTACAACTCCCAGCCCATCCGTCTTCCAGGCCCCTTGGACCTACCTCACTGTCCAGTGACACTCCTCCCCCTGACTGGCTCCTCTGACTCCCTCAGACTGTCCACTGTCTCCTCTCAGCCTGATCCAGCCTTCTCATCCAGCTCACAGGGGCTGCCACTCACTGACACCAGTGGATCATTTAAAGATCCTTCTAATGTAGCCTCTCTGCTGCTCTCCTGTTCCCTTGTGCTGCTCCAGGAAATGACTCCTCTCCTGGCAGCATCCAAGCTTCCAGGCCTCAAGGTCACACCCCCAGACTGGGGGCTCCCTCCGGGGTGAGGCCTCCACAGCACCTATACTACATTCTCTACTCTTTCACCAATGACTCTCCTCCCTCTGCTGGGCAGATCACTGTATTTAAGGAGGCCTGCCCCCTGCCAATCCAGGTTGGGGATTGGTCAGGGCTCCTTAACATACATCAGAAAGTGACACCACATTTTCCATCCCCTTTTTGCAGAGACTTCTGGAAACAAAGGGGAGGAGTATCCAAGGGGTGTCCCTTCCTGCAATCTCCAGCCTCCCTGGGCCACACCCCTGCCCAGATTAAAACATTCAGGCCTGCACCTATTGTCAGGTCTGACTAGATTTTGCCTCTCCTAACAAAAACCCACTACAGGAAAAAGCATCTATTACTATAGGGGCACTACACATGCATCAGTGACACTATCCCTGTTGTGTTCCTGCTGGAGCAGACTCTGTGTGGCATTATGAACAGGGCACTCGAGGCAGAGCAGTGGGTGGAAGAGGAGGACTTCCTTTCCACGCTTTATGCAGACAGCATTCTTCCTACCCCACAGAACACACAAAGAGGAGACTCTTGAGGCTATGAAGCAAAGGAAGACATACTTCAAACCTTAAGAGGTTCCATCCCCAGAACCCTCAGTGACCTCGAGGAGCCTATTTCTCATGCCTCTGCAAACTTGTGGTACATGGGCTCCCTCATGCTTCAAAGCCTGCAAAAGGACCCGAGAATATGTGGCATCAAGGATTGCTGTTGGTTGGCAACCCTCCTTGACCACCGTTACAAGGGGAGATTCTCAGAACTTATCCTGTCCCCACAGAGGGAGCAGAACATGAAATCTCTTGAGGACACCATAAAGAAGAGTTTATTTAATGCTTTTTCACTAGACCTCACTGTGCATATCATACTAGGCAACAGATGATGCCCGGACAAAACATTATGTCAATGTGTAACTGATGGACATCTCTACCAAACTATTGGACATAATTGATTTACACTGTTCAGCGTAGGCAAGCCTTAGAGAACAGAGGCAGCAAAAATTAGGAAGTTATTAGCTGTGGAATAAAAGCTTAAACTAAATAAAAAGAGAACTTATGCCTAAAAAAAAGACCAGTAAGTGTTATTTATTCGTAGCAGAGACAAATCAGGTGCCCCACAGGACTGCCTTCCTAATAAGGGTTACTAGGAAGAGTTGTGGGACCAAAAATAGAGAGAAGAACCCCACAGAAGAAGCTACCTAAAACAAATTTCTCTCTTTCCCTCCTTCATTCAGGACAGAAATAGTCCTGAATCATACACTCAAGGATAATAAGCTCTGCCAGCAATTATCTTCATGCAATCCTTTGACTTTAAAATGCAAGCTCATGAATTAACAATATCACTCTAAACTACTCTTTGTTTCAGGATCCCCCTAAAGAAATTCCAGACAATCAGACATACATTGAGTGAAAACATGACCATAGATGAACTTCGAAGCAGATCTTTGGAAAATGAAGTCCCAAACCAAATGCTGAACCAGGTTCCCGAAAAGCTCATCAACTACTTGGATGTGAGTAAGATTGAAAAGGAGTAAAACAAAATGTTCTTTCATAGTACTTACTTTTTCCTTTGCAAAATATTAAATTATATACAGTAGCTGTTCACAGAGAACCAAAACATATCAGTCCCCAAAGAGCTTTACCATTTTAAATCCCTTTCACATACAGTACAGCCAGTCTGAGTGGAAGCTAGATATCTACTATAAGGTTCTTGTATTGTTGGGGGAAGAAACTGGAGGGCTCAGGGAAAAAAACATTCAAACATAGCGAGAATATTGAAGCTGGATTTATACTATTCCTTGGTAATGCAGACATGTGGGTGTGAATTGACCCACAGTTTCCCTTTGTCATACTAAATTGCAGCACATACTGTAGATATAAACCAGCCACATAAGAATTGGATATGCTGTATCAAAATGGATGAGTGTTAATAAGCTCTCACACCTTAAGTATACAGAGCTTTGTAGACTGACAGTCCACTTCAGTTTTCTGGCCATTGATGGGCAGATGTCTTTCTGATAATGAGAATTAGATAGAGTCTGCCTCTTCTTGTGGGGACCTTACAATGATCATTGGCCAACTAGCATTAATGATGATGAATGGCCAAAATGAATGCCTTTCAACGAATGTAAGGTGTTCTGTGATTGGAGGAGGATGATTGTGATGTTCATCTGCACCTCTGCGCAGAGTGCCTTTCATTCATTGAAACAAATTCAAGGCTTTTTCTAGATGGAAGGAGGTGCCGAGTGAGCAACCATCTGTAATTTCTGTACTGTACTGAATTACAAGTCTCAGTGTTGGTTGTTTGGTCCCAAAGGAGAATGTGAGCTGAATAATATTTAAAAGTTTTACCAAACACTGCAGCATTTGGAGATGGGGCACACTTCATTAGAGGTAACTTATTTTTACTGAGCACATGTACAAAAAAATGTAGCCATACTTCACCTTTCAGAGAAGTAGCACATGCACAGCCAGCCACTACTTCCTACCCACCCCTAAGAAGTGGGTAGGAATTGTCAGGGTCATTCATAGATTTTCCAAAATCTGTCTAGCATTTCTGATGTTGGAAGAACTCATTATTGCTCCAACTTGGTGCCCTCCTTAATGACTGAAGTATTACATTGGTCAGTGGAATCGGTATCATTATGCAATTTAGAGTTTCTGTTGACATACACTATATTACCAAAAGTATTGGGACACCTGCCTTTACACGCACATTAACTTTAATGGCACCCCAGTCTTAGTCCAAAGGATTCAATATTGAGTTGGCCCACCCTTTGCAGCTATAACAGCTTAAACTTTTCTAGGAAGGCTGTCCACAAGGTTTAGGAGTGTGTCTATGGGAATGTTTGACCATTCTTCCAGAAGAGCATTTGTGAGGTCAGACAATGTGTATGAGAAGGCATGGCTCTTAGTCTCCACTCTAATTCATCCCAAACGTGTTCTATCAGGTTGAGGCCAGTCAAGTTCGTCCACCCCAAATTTGCTCATCCATGTCTTTATGGACCTTGATTTGTGCACTGGTGAGCAGTCGTATTGGAATGGGAAGGGTCCATCCCCAAACTAGTATGAAATTGTCCAAAATGTCTTGGTATGCTGATGCCTTAAGAGTTCCCTTCACTGGAACTAAGGTGCCAAGCCCAACCCCAGAAAAACAACCCCACACTATAATTCCCCCTCCACCAAAAGATTTGGAACAGTGCACAAAGCAAGGGAGACTGTGACCCAGGCCTTCTCGTCCACATCAGTGCCGAACCTTACAAATGCACTTCTGGAAGAATGCTTAAACATTCTTATATACACACTCATAAACCTTGTGGACAGCCTTCCCAGAAGAGTTGAAACTATTATAGCTGCAAAGGGTGGCCAACGCAATATTAAACCCTACTGACTAAGACTGAGATGTCATTGAAGTTCGTGTGTGTAAAGGCAGGCACCCCAATACTTTTAAAATTGGAATGCAGATCTGCGCTACACATCAAATAAAAAACAATAATCAATATAAAATAGATTTGACAGCTGCCAGCATAGTCTTGATTGATCATACAAAAACAAAGTAACATATAGTCCAATATGCAGCGCTAGAAAAACAATTGATGTAGTATGTCGAAATGAAGAGAAGATTTAGATCCCAGCAGCCTTCCGTGCAAGAAGAAAGCACACCACACCACGCGAGTGGCTAATCCCCTTACCAGATCATCTCAGAGGTAGCGCATGGGGTACATGTGAAGCCCTGGATCCAAGCATCTGCCAATTCTTAAACATCAGATGGTAAGATTCTCTCAAAGCCAGCGCATGTGATAACCTCTAGCTCCAGAACACAACCTCCTCCAATGTGTAACATATGGCAGTCTCCACCAATATCGCCACATTAATGGGAATGAAATGAATGAACCGACATAGTGATGCCCGTCAGATAACCATTAAAAAGCATTTATTGTATGTACTCACATTCCATTAGAAGATAAAAAGCATCAACGAACAATTTCAAACAACCGCGGTGAGAGTGGGGCATGCTTTGGCGTGACACGGCGTCAGCTGACGCATTTCATCCAATAGGATGTCTTCAGAGGCGTGCCCATCAGCCCCAAGCGCGCTCATATGTATACCCAATACAGGAAGTGGCGCCTGAAACGCAAAACGTCACATCCACGGTCCATACACAGGAAGCGAAGGACCAAAACGTCAGACGGCACTACCTGTAAATGATAGTCACATGATGTAAACACCATAGATAGAAACAGCGCCTGGAACAACATTACGATTCCAATACCGCGCCGAACATCATCAATATCAACCAGTGCTCACATCTTAAACAAGTAAATAACACAGCATTCTCGACCCTGAAGCGTTACACATCAGTGATGGGATTCACCGTGACAATCACTGCTTGAATTTTTTACAACAATTTAAACCTAATATAAAACTTCATATATCGAAAAATGAAAAAATTAAAAATAATGATTAATAGGGGCACTAAAATGTGACCCATAAACAAAACAGGCATCAAATATTCTTGTTTAAAAATATTAATATAGTAAAATACACAAACCAAAAATATATAAAAAACCAGGGGAAAAGCCCCATGGACCATTAAACTAACAGATGAGGACAAACCTTGACTGGGAGTGAATCACCCATTGTTAAGGAAACAATTCACATCCCAATCCACGTTAAGCCCATAGGGGACATAGCTTTTGAGATCAAATATCTAGCGGGTTTCAAACCTAGAGATCTCCCGCCTCACAAAACAACCCCGCCAATGAGGTGTGAGGCGGTCGATCGCAAGAAAGGTGGTCCCCGCTGGATCCCTATGGTGGTGCTCCAAATAGTGTCTTGAAACAGAATGTTTCAGGAACCCCTTTCTAATGTTAGCCACATGCTCACCCACCCTTACACTCATGGCCCTAGTAGTACGACCAACGTACTGAAGACCACAAGGGCAGGTGAGCATGTAGATCACATTACACGAAGAACATGTAATAAATGACCTGATGTCATATTGTCCCTGTGTAACCGCAGAGCTAAATTGACTAATTTTCTTATCCCGGATCTTGTTGATTTCACAAATTTTACATCGACCGCATCTATAATAGCCTTTACATTTTTGAAACAATGGCACTCTATGCGGTGCATCCAAAACGTTGGGTGCCACCTGGAGCCTCAGAGGGGGCACTCCTCTGAAAATGACAGGGGGTTGTTCTGGGAGCACAGGCCCCAGAATCTTGTCATTTTTCAGAACTGCCCAATGTTTCCTGATAATCTTCTTCACTGCATAATGCTGTTTAGAGTAGGTAGTCAGGAAGTCTAAAGTCATTCTGGATATTGCCCTTGGGCCCTAACTTGTTACTCAACCTAGGGGCTCTCTCCATACCAGCTACCTCCTCAATAGCTCTATCAAGTACATCACGGGAATAACCCTTTTCAATAAACCTATCCCTAAGTACATTGGCCTGTCTGACAAAATCATCATCCCTAGAGCAATTCCGTCGTGGGCGGATGAATTGACCCTTAGGAATTGATTTAAGCCAACTAGGGTGATGGCACCTACCCTGACTGATAAAACCATTACGGTCAGTGGCCTTAAAAGAGGTTGAGGTGACCAGGGCTCCATTCTGTATCTCAATATTAAGATCCAGAAAGTGGATCTTAGAACAGCTAGCCTCATATTGGAAAGTTATGCCCAATGTGTTGTTATTGAGGCTCAGCATATAATCCCGCAAAGAGTCCATACCTCCATCCCACAGGAGGAGGACGTTGTCTATATATCTGCCCCAGAAGACCAACTCAGGCCTCCTGTTCGCATAGACGACGTCCTCCTCCCATTTGGCCATAAAAAAATTTGCCATACTCGGGGCAAACTTTGCTTCCATGGCGACTCCTCTACTTTGTAGGTAGTAGGAGCCGCCGAACCAAAAGTAGTTATGCCCCATGGCAAATACAAGTAGATCAAGAACGAACTTGATCTGTGTAGGGGCCAAACTTGAATCCCTATCCAGAAAAAGTTAGACCGCTTCAAAGACATCCTGGTGCGATATAATAGTGTAGAGGGAAGCCACATACACTATTACCAAGATACAAGATATAGCTATCCCTCCACTGGATCCCCTCAAGCGTCCGGATCACCTGAGCAGATTCTTTAATATAAGAACGTGTCCCAGTGACCAAGGGCTGAAGGAAAAAATCTATATACTTCCCTATCCGCGATGTAACGGAATCAAGCCCACTAATAATGGGCCTTCCAGGGGGGTTGGCCAGATCCTTATGGATCTTGGGAAGGAAGTAGATGGTAGGTACCCTAGGTGGAATAGGAACCAGGAACGCCTTCTCTTTTTTATCAATAATACCCTTATTATAACCTGAGCCAATCAATTTAATCAGGTCCTTCCTATATTTGGATGTAGGGTTATTGTGGAGAGGGACGTAAGTGTCAACATCAGATAGCAATCTATTCATTTTGCCTACATATGCATCTTTACTCATAACAACTACCCCCCCCCCCCTTATTAGCAGGCCAGACTACTATATCATTTCTCCCTCTCAGGGATTTAAGGCCTTCATTAACCGCTTGCCGTCCGCCCGCCGTCAAATGACGGCGGAGCGGAGCGGCTCTCGTTCCGGGTGGACGTCATATGATGTCCTCCCTTTAAGCTGGGATTGCGCGCGATCGGGCGCACGCATCCCAGCTCTGTCGGTGTCGGCGTGTCCCCAGGACACACCGCTTCACCGACAGGGGGTGAACAGCCATTGGTTATGGCTGTTCACCATGTGATCGGCCGTGACAAAGTCACAAATGGCACGTCCGCCGTTCGCACGGCACATGCGCGCGATCGGGAGCGCGCTGCGTGTGCGCGTCGGTGGCAGCGTGTTCCTGGGGAACACTGCCTGTCACCGACACAGGTATCAGCTGCTAGCCGGCGGCTGATACCTTGTGATCGGCTGTGATCTACTTCACAGCCGATCACTTCCAATGTAAACAGAGCGGTAACTCACTGTTACCAGCTCTTCTCTCCTCACACAGTGTCCAGTGTGAGGAGAGAAGAGTCGCCTGTCACCCGTCATTGACCATGGCGTGTCACCCGTCACCTGTCATTGACCGTGGCGTGTCACCCATCACTGACCGTGGCATGTCACCCATCACTGACCGTGGCGTGTCACCCATCACTGACCGTGGCTTGTCACCCGTCACCCATCACTGACCGTGGCGTGGCACACATCACTGACCGTGGCGTGTCACCCGTCAGTGGCCGTGGGATGTCACCCATCACCCATCAGCGACCGTGGCTTGTCACCCAACACCCATCAGTGACCGTGGCGTGTCATCCGTCACCCATCAGTTACCGTGGTGTGTCAACCGGCACATCAGTGGCCTGTCACTCATCACTGACCATGGCCGTCACCCATCAGTAACCACCGCCAGTCACCCGTGGCCTGTCACCCCTCACCCATCAGTGACCACCGCAGTCACCCATCACCCATCAGTGACCATGACCAGTCACCCATCAGTAACCATCGCCAGTCACCCTTCAGTGACCACCACCAGTCACCCGTCACCCATCAGTGACCACCGCCAGTCCCCCGTCACCCATAAATGACCACCGCCAGTCACCCGTCACCCATCAGTGACCACCGCCAGTCACCCGTCACCCATCAGTGACCACCACCTGTCACTCGTCATGCATCTGTGATCACCGCCAGTCACCCGTCACACATTAGTGATCACCGCCAGACACCAGTCACCCATCAGCGACCACCGCCAGGCACCCGTCACTCATCAGTGACCACCGCCAGACAAGCGGCACCCATCAGTGACCACCACCAGTCACCTGTCACCCAGCAGTGACCTGCACCAGACACCCATCACCTATCAGTGACCACCAACAGACACCCGGCACCCATCAGTGACCACCGCCAGTCACCCATCACTTATCAGTGACCACTGCCAGTCACCCATCAGTGACCTTCATCCGTCACCCATCAGTGACCACCAGACACCCATCACCCATCAGTGACCACCACCAGACACCAGGCACCCATCAGTGACCACCACCAGTCACCAGTCACCCATCAGTGACCACCACCAGTCACCCATCAGTGACCACCACCAGACAGCCGTCACCCATCAGGGACCACCGCCACTCACCCGTCACCCATCAGTGACCACCACCAGTGACTACCCACTGCCCACTGACCACCACCAGTGACTACCCACGGCCCACAGACCACCACCAGTGACTACCCACTACCCACAGACCACCAGTGACTACCCACTGCCCACTCACCGCCACCAGGGACTACCCACTGCC